>CAUYUJ010020677.1:12500-72737 GCA_963575745.1 Prorocentrum cordatum
ACCACACTGCTACGATGCTGATGCGCTGCTACAGTGCAAGAGCAGTGCAGTACGAGAGAAGCGGCCGACTGCAATGCAATGCAACGGAATGCGTTTGCAATGGAATGCGATTGCAACGGGATGCGAATGCAGCGCAATGCAATGCGATTGCAATGCGGTGCAATTCGGCTGCAACGCAATGCGACTGCAGTGCGACGGGGAGGGTGCAATCGGGCGGATGTTTCAATGCGGCTGCTGCAAGGCAAAGCGAATGCAATGTTGTAGCGCGCGGTGGCATTTGCATCAGAGTCCCCCCCCTCTCCAACGCACCCCACTCCCGACGAGTGGTGGTTGTGGAGCTGGTGTTGGTGTGTGTGTGTGTGTTGTGTGTCCTCGGGGGGGGCACAATTATCTTGGCGATCGAGCCAACCATCTGCAGCTGTGAGTGCCGCGGTGGTGCGTATCCTTTTCGGTGGAGCTCCATATGGGGCCCGACACTTGTGATGTGGTGGTGCCATGCGGGTGCGCTGGTGCCATGAGGGCGTTGCCTCTGGGGCCTTCAGTGGAGCTCCCTATGGGGCACGAAACGTGTGAGGGGTGTGCCGAAACGGGCGCGGTGGTGCCATGCGGGCGCTGCTTCTGGTGCCTTCGGTGGAGCTCCTTTATAGGGCCTGGAACGTGTGAGAGGACGTGTGAGGGGTGTGCCGAAAGGGGTGCGGTGGTGCCATGCGGGCGCTGCGTGTGGGGCCTTGGGTGAGGCTCCATATGGTGCCCGAAGCGTGTTAGGGGTGTGCCGACACGGGCGCGGTGGTGCCATGCGGGCGCTGCGTGCGGGGCCTTCGGTGGAGCTCCCTATGGGGCACGAAAAACGTGTGAGGGACATGCCGCAACGGGTGCGGGGGTGCCATGCGGGCGGTGCGCGTGAGGCCTTCGGTGGAGCTCCCTGTGGGGCCCGAAACGTTTGAGTGGTGTGCCGAAGCGGGCGCGGTGGTGCCATGCGGGCGTTGCGTGTGGGGGGTGCCGCAACGGGTGCGGTGGTGCTATGCGGGCGCTGCGTGTGGGGCCTTGAATGGAGCTCCCTATGGGTCCCCAAACGTGTGAGGGGTGTGCCGAAACGGGCGCGGTGGTGCCATGCGGGCGTTGCGTGTGGGGCCTTCGGTGGAGCTCCATATGGGGTCACGAAACGTGTGATGGGGTATTGCGAAATCGGATGGGCATGCGGAGAACAGAGGCAGGGAGTGGAGGAAGAGGGGGAGGAGGAGGAGAGGAGAGGAGAGGAGAGGAATGCGGGGCGCTGTTTTTTCAAAACCAACACCACAGAATGATCGGGAAACGAACCGTGTTGATGTTTCAACATTCCCACCCACACCAGCATCTGGGAGAGGGGCGCAGCAAATGGGATGTGCAGGACGCCTGCGTGCTCATCAAATGAAGCTCCCTACAGCCACATCGACCGGGCGCTCGTTGCTTACAGCAAGGCGGAAGACGGATATTCAAAACTCGGCCGTGGGTGCCCAACGCTGCACTTGAATCGGGGCATGGCCGCGAAGTACGTGGAGGACTACAGCTTGGCCCTCCGCTCCTTCCGCAAGGCGCTGCTGGGCAAATATATGATGCCTTGCTCTGTCGCGCAGGAGGAGCAGGAGCAGGAGCAGCGGGAGACGGAAGAGGAGAGAGGGAAGGACGGGAGGGATGGAGCGAGGAGCACTCACCGCCTTCAAATGATGCCAGACACGTTCTCGACGAGCCTCGAGCCTCTCGAGGCCAGTCGAGGTCGGAGGAGAGACCAGTCGTCAGGCGTCCAGTCATCAGGCGTCCAGTCGTCGTCGCCGCCGCCGCCGCCGCCGCCGTCGTCGTCGTCGTCGTCGTCGTCGTCGTCGTCGTCGTCGTCGTCGTCGTCGTCGTCGTCGTCATCGTTCTGGTCGTCGTAGTCGTCGTTGTCAGTGTCACTGTCGACGCAGAGCGCCAGGCGCACGCGATCGGCGCCGCCAGCGCCGCCGGCGAGGAGCAGAAGCTGCTGGACCTGATCGAGCGCTTGTCCGGCTCGGTAGGCCGCAAGAACGACCTGAAGGCCCCCTCGCGGGGTCTAGTGTGTGTTGTCCAATCCGAGCTATTTTGGTTCTTCCCGCATTGCGCTCCAGCTGCAGCGTGAGCCTCATTTTATAATCAAGGCTTTGCTCCCGTCGTTCGGAATGGTGGTCTCGCTCCAGCGCGAGCCGCTTTTCTGGACACGAGTCTTTCGGCATCGTTGTTACCCCCCTCTCTCCCCTCCCCCATGGGTCTGGACGGGAGGGGGGGGCGCATGTAGTTAGAGCGTCCAGGGTGGCCCAAGAGGGCCAGAAGTTTGGAAAATCGGAATTCTGGAGAGTTCCAGGGTGTGGAGGCATCGATACCATGTGCTGTTTTCCAGAAATGGTTGCGGAGAGAATGGTGCGAAGACCAACAGCAGCTCCTGCCCATTTTGAACAGGATTTGCCGTCGGTGCCGCCGCGGACGTTGTCCGTTTGAGACAGGAGACCGGCTGCCGAACCGTCGGTTTTGAGCATCATCTGTTGCTGGCCATCGTATCCAGTGTTTCCATATACATTTCGGGAAGGAGGGACCCGCACCAGGGGTCAACGGGTTTGAGTTCGAGGGTTTGTGGAAAGGCGTTTTTGGCAACTCTCCCGGAGTGCCCTCGAGGCGACGCTTGGGATCCCTTGTGCATTTCTGGCCATAGCGCACCCCTCGACAGGTCCGGGGGGTGGTTCTTCAATCTCCCGCCTGGCGGTTCAAAAAACAGCTCGCCGGATCTTGCGGAGGAGGAGGCGGAGGCGGAGGAGGAGGCGGAGGAGCAGGAGGCGGAGGAGGAGAAGGAGGAGGAGGAGGAGGAGGAGGCGGCTCAACCGCAATGGTTGTGTGCGGTTTCTCGGCCCCAGGGCCGTCAAAGAATCACTCAGCGTGAAATTATATCACGGGGAGCTGGGTCGATTGACGGCCTTCGGGGGCGGGCGACTCGAGAAATCGAGCCGTCTGGGTGAGAGGATGTGGCAAGGCCGGTTGGTGCTCACGGACAGCCCAAGGATGTAATTAGTTCGGCGGCGAGCCTGGGGGAGAAGTGAGAAGGGGCAGGCGTTCTCAGAAGACTTGGAAGTCCCAGGGCCTTATGAGAAGTGTCCTAAGCCTTCCCCGAAGATGCGAAAACTTCTCACAAGGCGCGAGGGCTTCTGAGAAGCCCCGCCGCCTTATAAGGCCTCCTGCTTCTCACTTCCCCCCTCGCCCGCCGCCGATGAGTTTTTGCTGGCCCAACGAAGCTCAGTTCTCGATCCGCCTGTTGGGGTTCGATCCTCCTCCTTCGTCGTCGTCTGCTTTTCGCCCGCCGGCAAGAGCCCGTGTCGACGCCCCAAGGAGGACGTTGAGGGAGGGGCCGGGGACGTGGACGCGGAAAGGAGGAGGAGGAGGAAGAGGACAGGGCTCATGTCCTTCGATTGGAGTCGATTCCACTTCGATGGCTTCCGATTCCGATTCGATTCGAGTTCGGATTCCGATATTGGTTCCGATCTCTCAATGGTGACTTACTATCTTGCCGATTTCCGCCGACCCGATACATGCCGATCGCCGATCCGACTTATCGATTCGATTCTGGGCTCCCCTGGAGGAGGACGGGGACGAGTGCGAGGAGGATGAGGTGCAGGACGACGAGGATGTGGAGGATGGGGTGGAGGAGGGGGAGTTGAAGGAAGAGGAGGTCTTATGGGGCCTGGGGCATACAGGCGCCTCCTCGGCACACGCCCTGCACAGGCGCGCGCACACACGCACACACACACGTACACACGCACACAGCCGCACACAAAGGCACACGCACGTACACACACAGAGACACACACACACACACACACGCACACACACACACACACACGCACACGCACACACGCACACACACACACACACACACGCACACACGCACACACGCACACACGCACACACGCACACACGCACACACGCACACACGCACACGCACACACACATACACACACACACACACACACACGCACACACACGCGCGCGCGTGCGCGCGCGGGGGTCGCAGCCTCCAGCACGGCTGCTCGAGAGCCAGCTCGTGGGCGCCGCAGCGCCGCGAGCCTGTGTTGCCAGAGGCTGATGTGGCGACTGGAACCCCAGCCCTTACAGCACCGAAAATACGGAAACACACGCGCGCTCGCGCACGCACAAAACGCACATACGCACACACGCGTGCACAGACCACGCGCAAGACCTGACCGAAGCAGCCGCTGGCAACCACTCAACCGCCCGCAGGGCACACACCCGGTACGCACGCCGTGCACGCACCCCCGCCCGCCAGCCAGGCACACGCCCCGCACGCACACCGTGCACACCCTCTCCGGACACACCCCTCACGCACGCCGTGTGCCTCCCCCCCCCTCCCGCCCACAGCCGCATGCAAAGGCACAGGCGCGCATACGCGCGGGGAGCAGGGCTCCGGCGCGGCGGCTCGAGAGCCAGCTCGTGGGCGCCGCGGCGCCGCGGGCCTGCGCTGCCAGAGATTGGGTGCGGCGACGGACACCCCAGCCCCTGCAGTGCCCAGAGCACCGACGACACTTTCACGCACAAACACATGCACACACACAAACGCACACACACATACTCTCTCACACACACACACACGCACTCTCACACACACATGAACGCATCCTCACACACACACACGCACACACACACACACACACGCGTACGTAAACCGACCACGCGCAACACCTGACCAACGCAGCCCCAGGCAACCACCAGGGGAGCAGAGCGACTACACCCCAGTGTGCACACATGCGTGCTTGGGTGTACGTTCATGCGGCTTCCCGCTCTTATCCGGATACGCTGCGGCTCTTGTCCACCGCGGAGGCCGCACTTGCGAATTCCATGAGGTTGGTGACCAGACGTGCAGCCTCGTGCAGCCGTTGAACGGATGGGGGGGCGGCCTTCCTCAAAATGAAGATACCGTTGGACGTTTCGTTTGGAATTTCGTTGGACTCTGTATGCTCCGACCATGTCAGTATTCCGTGCAGTTCGTGGAGTAGGTGCAGGGCCTTTGCTTTTCGACAGGGGCTCGCGCCCGAACGGCAGACCCGACGGGCGCTCGTCTGTGGGTGGGGGCGCTGCCTGTGGCGAAAAGAGGAGGGCCTGCAGGGCTCTGCGAGGCGGGGGTATGGGTACGGGAGGGCGCGCCAGTCCAAGAAACTCAAGGAAACAATGTGGCTCCCAGGAGCTCTCTCGAATTTCCAAGTCTGCATCTGCCGTGGGCAGATCCTTAGAGCGTTGTCCGCACCCCAGGGCCCCAGGCGTGACACGCGATATCGAGGAGGCTAGGTCGGACGCCCCTCCCCAGCGAGTGGTTGCCTCTCTGAGGCTCGAAACCTCGGGTTGTGCAGACGGCAGCGGCTTCGAGCTGGAGTCGGGGTCCGATGAGCCCTTCTAGTCTTGTCCCTGTGGTCGCTGCGGGCACCCGTCCTAGCTTGCAATATCAGCCCTCCCCCTCCTCCACCGACTCCTCGTCCTCCTCGTTCCTCCCTCGCCGTTTGCTTTAGGGGGCCCACTTCGTCGCTGCGGCCGGACGCGGTCTTGGTCTGGGGACGAAGTCTGGAGGCGTTTCCGTTGGGAGGGCGTTCGCGCATGAGCGTCGCAGAAGATTCGGAACGCGTTCGTTCTCGTTTTGGGCGCCGGGACCCTGACAGATCGGTCTAACCCTACACATCCATCGTGAACGTGGAGGAGTCGAGAGGTTCAGCCGTTTTTGCTTCACGACGTCGTATTGTGTAAATGCGTCTGGAAAGGAGGGGGGGGCAGGACTGTGGCGAGGCGTCGATTGGTAAAGGGCTTTTCTCATCAAAGCTTCCTGGCCAGCCATGGACCCCAACGGCAAAGGGAAAGGTGGTTCACCTCGGCACAGACAGTTACACTCCGTGAGGGTGGGGTGGAGGTGGGAGGTACACCACAGCACCCTTGCATCTGTCTGTCCCGAGAGAGCACCACTCGATGAGCGCAGCAAGACCCGAGTTCTCGACTGCACGTTAGTCTTGGTATGTGGCTCCCCCAGGACAAGTGTATCAGTGGTGGTCTTGGGGTCCGACACGGGGCAGAGAAGCGCCCGTCGTGATTTTGTTCACGAGGCGGAGGGGGGAGGCAGCATGGTTGCGTGGGCAACGCCTGCGGAGGTCAAGCACCTCAGGGAGCTAACCGCGAACTTCGAGGCAGGCTCGGAGAGTCGCTCGCTCAAGGAGCTCATGGCCGGCGAGGGCCAGGATCGCGCGGAGGGCTGGTGAGAACGCAGGAGTGCATCCCAGGATGAAGGGCGTCACCCTTATCTTCTCTTCGTCACCCCGCTCCTATTCCTCCTCCTCCTTCTCATCATCATCACCATCATCTTCCACGTCGCCATGAGCTGTCGGTTTGCTGCCATTGGAGTGTTGGACTGGGAATTTCTTCGGAGGGAGGGGGATGAGTGGCGGTAAAGGCGGGAAGCGAGGGAAGGGAGAGGGAGGGCAATGGGGAAGAGGAGGGAGTGGAGAGAAAAAGAGGGAGAGAGGGGGAGGGGGAAAAATACAGGGAGAGGGAGGAAGAACGGAAAGGAAGAAAGCAGGAGGAGAAAGTCCAGGAGGTAAGCGGATTTCCCAGAGGCAGATGAGAAAGAGGAAGTGGATGCGGCGGTGGAGAGGGGAGATCAGGAGGGGGAGCAGATGAACGCCTGCGGCGAATCAAGATCTGATCATAATCTATCGGGTTCCACTGCGTCGCTTGTGTTTGGCCCCTTCTTGCAGTAGTGGGTGGTCGTGGAGTTTGCCCAGGATGGGTAGCTGACTGCGGCACGTGCCCTGGATCTTCTCTCAGAGAGTGTGCGTGTATACATGTGTGCGTGTGCCAAATGTGTCAATGCGGTGCTTAGAGACATCAGTGTGAGGGGGCCGAACGGTCATTCACTGTCCCTGGGTGCGTGGTTGAAGTGGGCTTCCGCGGTGCGGGTTGCTGTTGTTGCTGTTGTTGTTGGTGGTGGTGTTGGTGTTGTTGTTGTTGGTGTTGGGATTGTTGTTGGTGGTGTTGCTGTTTTTGCCGTTGTTGTTGCTGCTGTTGTTGTTGGTAGTGTGGTTTTTGTTTTGTGTTTTGTTGTTTGTAGTTTGTTGTGATTTGTTGTTCGTTGTTTGTTGTCGTCGTCCCGCCCGCGACCCGGCCGCGACCCACCCGCGACCCGCATGCGACCCACCCGCGACCAACCCGCGAACCCCCCGCGACCCATCCCGCGACTCACCCGCGTCCCACTGCGCGACCCGTCCGCGACCCACTCGCGACTCACCCGCGTCCCACTGCGCGTCCCACTGCGCGACCCGCCCGCGACCCACCCGCGATCCACCAGCGACTCGCCCGCGACCCACCCGCGACCCACCCCGCGCCCGCCCTCCCACCCTTATCCGCAACTATGGGGTGCTACACACGAATATTCATTTGTGGACCCTACTGCGGTGCCCTTCTGGCCGGTGGCGCACGCTCCGCGAGGACTCCGCTCCGCTGGTGGCACGGGTCGTAAAGTTCATCAACCGCAACGAGGAGCTGCCAGTGATCATCGTCTGCTGCGATGCCAGGGGGGAGTTTTTCGCCCTGTCCATCTACAGCGCTCAGCCTGCCAAGGCAGGCGGGCGGCGAAGCCATGGCATCAAACGCGTGGATGCGTGTCCATTAGATGGCCCCCGCGACTCGGGAATCCATGGGCACGCGCCAAGCACTTGTGTCGGGTCGTGGTGGCTTGCACCGAGCAGCCCTGGCTGTCGCAGAAGCACGAAGGAAGCGAGCTGTAGCAGACAGACGCGGGTCGCGACGCCAGAAACCGGGATGCAGGCCATGTTTTGGCCATGCCAGACAGACCATTCTTTTTCAGAGAGGAGGGTGCGCAAGACGATCGAGGGAGCCGTCCACATCGCGGCAGAGACATTGGGTTGGTGTCTGTGTCTCGCGATCTCTTGTTTTCCCTCCCTCCTGCCACTTGTTCATTCTCCTGTCGCCTTCCCCCCGCTCGATCTACGTCCCCCTCGCGCCTCACCCCTTGCCTCCACCCCCAAATTCTCTCCCGCCTGCCTTACAGAAAGACTAGAGGGATGCAAAAGGAAGGAGGATGGGGAAAAGGAGGAGGAAGGAGGAATGAGAAAGAGGAGAAAACAGTAATGATGATGGCAGAGGAGGAGGAGGAAGAGGAGAAGGAGGAGTAAGGAGGAGGAGGAAGGAGGGAGAAGGAAAGATGAGCTGAAGGGAAGAGGACACGGATAATGGAAGGAGGAGGATGGAAGGTTAATCATGATGAGGTGAGGCGGAAGGAAGAGGTGGCCTTTCTACACCCCCTCCCACATCTTCTATCCTCCCCCTCCCCCCACGCCCCCAGCTCCATTTCTCTTGCACTCCTCCTGGACCAACCCTCCATTGAACCCGCCAGAGTCGTCAGCTTTACTCAGGACGCCCTCAAACAAGTGATCCTCCCAACATCCTCCCTCCTCCCTTCCCAGTCCTTCACCGCTTTTGTTCCCAATGTTCCTGTGTGAAGCTGGGTCCTCGTTTGGAATCCGCGGCGCCCCGCGTCCGTCTCCTCCTTCCTCATCTCCCTGCCCCTGCCCTCCGCATGCCCATCATGTCAGCCCGCACTCTCACGCTCCGTGGCCCTATAAACAGGGAGTTTCACCGAAAGCCCAAGCGGCAGTGTCCGCGTGAGTCCCCCGGCCCATGTCAACACACCCCTCACACACGCACACACGAACGCAAACACGAACACACACACACACACACACACACTTGTGTCATCATTCGAACAGGGTGCCCCGCGGCCGAGGAGAGGTGGAGGAGGAGGAGGAGGAGGAGGAGGAGGTGCACCGAGCACACACACACACACACGGACACACACACACACACACACACACGCACACACGCACACGCGCACACACACACACACACACACACACACACACACACACGCACACACACACAGACACACTTCGTGGTCCGACAGAGAGCTCCACCGAAGCCCCCGAAAGGGTGTGGTGCGGCATGCGGTCCCCCCGCCCATGGCACACCCCTCACACGTTGCGTGGCCCCACAGCGAGCTCCACCTAATAAGTCACCCTAAGTAGATAATCGCAATCATTCAGCGCAAAAAACACGAACCACCATAACCACAATAACCCGAATCAATAACCTCTTCATCGCCCCTCCGTAGTAGCCATTTTGGCTCAAGCCATCTTGGCTCATGCCGTTGTGGCTCAGGCTCGCGTGTGCTTGGAACATGCCATGGGGTGCACTGGGTGGCGCTGTTGCAGCATACGATTCGGTGCTGGAACACGCATTCGGCGCTACCGAGTTCGGAGCTCCATTCGGCGGCGCGCCCCGGCGGGAATGCAGAGGGCGCAGGTTTTCTTGGAAGGCATGGAAGGCCTCCGGCCTTTCAGGGAAGGCCTCTAAGCCTGAGGCTTGTCAGAAGGCCTGGGGGCTTCTGGGAGGTCTCGTGGGGAGCCCCGCCGTTTGCCGGGGAGGCCAGCCTCTGTTTTCCCCCCTCGGCACGCCGCCAGTCCATGGGGCGACAGACCTCTGGTGAATGGAGACATTGGTGTGCACTTCAGGGTTTTCAGGGCAGGGTATGTGCGCAATGCGGTTTTTGAAGACGTCGATCCTTATGCCGACTGGCTGCAGCTCGGGGCTTTTCGCTTGCAGGATGCGCTGGAGCAGATGTTGACGAGTGCAGCTAAAGAGGCTCCGATTTGGCGGGTGTCTGTCATCGTGCACGGGTTTGGCGATACTGTCGGCAATGGTTCCACAGATGCAAGCTCTTGGCCTGCATTGGCAGCTTCGATGATGGTTAAACAGTCAAGGCAATTGGCAATCGTCGTTGGATGGGGCAAAGGTGCATCTAATTATTTGCAATATTCGAGGGCTATGTCATCCACCAGGGTTGTGGCACTCTATATTGCTCGGCTGCTTGCTGCTATGCATACTGTCTTTGGGACTGCGGTCAAAACTTGGTGCATTGGCCATTCTCTTGGTGCCCACATATGTGGCATCGCTGGAAAGTACGCTAAAGAACTGCGCATCCCCCGTTGGAATTTCATCTCAGCATTGGATCCTGCAGGGCCATCGGTAACCCCGTGCCGTCTGATGGTGACATCTTGGGTGGAACCTGCATTCTCCATTGCCCGCCTCTCACCTGATGACGCAGACGATTCCGAGGCAGTGTACACAGATTGGGCTGGGTTAGGGTTTCACCCAGTTCTGGCAGCTTGCATTGACGAGCGGAACAGGCGTGCACGGTGGTATTTTGATGACTGCGATAAGCAGCCAATTCGTCTTGCGAATGTGGAAGTTTTTGTCAACCCACAGGAATACACTGCATCTGGATCGGTCATACCTCATTGGTTTCCAGATCAAGCGTTCATGCAGCCTGGCTGCACGATTACACAAACAATGTTCGGCTGTTCACATTTCTATGCAGCGCAACTTCTGTTGCTGGGCTTCAGACATTCGCCCGACGATATTCCTGGTTTGTACATCACGATTGCTTGCGGCGCCATGGACAGGGTTTTGATTCCATTAAATGTTTGCCCTGAGGGTCGTGTCGTGAACAGGTTTCGTATGTTCGTTGGTCCGACTGCAAGTCTCGGGATTGCGTTGTTCTTTCGTGGCGTTGTCGGTGATCTCTTTGGTGTCACCCGCCGGGCCTTTGGTGCATACATGCTGGATTCCAGTTTGCCAACAGCGTCAGAACTGGCCGTGCTGTTTACTGGCACACACCGAGGGAGGTAAATTGCATTCGTTGGCCTTTGTCGTCAGCTGTAAAAAGAAATAACCTCTTAATCGCCCGTAATGAATAACCCTCCATGGGGCGATAGCGCCACATAAATAATCCAGCCAGTTTCGGCACATCCATAACACTTTTCGTGGCCCCACTCGGAATTCCGCCGAAGGCCCCAGGGGGGGGGTTCATGCTGCATGGCGTCACCCAGCCAATTCCAGCACACTTCTCACACGATCTGTGGCCCCACGAGGAGCAACACCGATGGTCCTGCGGGGTGCTGTGCAGCGCGCCCCGCCCGCAATTTACGACATACCCCTCACGTTTCGTGGCCCCACAGGGAGCTCCACCGAAGGTCCCAGTGGCAAGGTGCCGCATAGCGCCGCCCTGCCCATTTCGGCATACTCCTCGCACGACTTCTGACCCCGCAGGGGGCTCCGCCGAGGGCCTCCGCGGCAGGGTACCGCGGGCACTCCCGCCGCATCGTGGCCCCGCAGGGAGCTCCACCGAAGGCCTCGGGAGCTTCCCGCTGTCGCGGCGCACTGCCGATGGGGGGGGAGTGCGCGTCCTGCGCTGCTCGCGGCCGCTCTGGGTTGGGATCCTCGCCAGGCCGCGCTCGCTGTCTGAGTCCGCGGGTCCTGCGGCTCTCGATCCCTTCGCCCAGGGTTGTTTCTCACTGCGGGGGTCGCTTCCTGACGGCCCCGCCGGCCGAAAAGCATAGGGGGCGTCCAAGAGAGGGGCTCAAGCAGAGGGGGTGGGGACCATGGCCAGGGCCATCACATCTCCCAGGTTTCATGGCCCGTTCTTGTTCTTCGCATTGTCATCGCATTAGTTGTCCTATTACTCGTACTCTTATACCGCTTGCTCATTTCACTATTTACATCATGCTTCTGCTTTCACTTTTTTCATAATGCTTCTTCTTGTCGGTAGTCATTTCCAGACTCTCCCTGGTCCCCCCTCGTCCACACACGGACCACTGCCTCATGCCGCGATACGCTGATCCCTCTCGTCCTGGCCTCCCTGTGGGGCGCACCCGGCAAAAGGACCGACGCCAGGGCTGCAGGGACCCATCCGCTGGAGGCCTGGGCGTCCTCCCCCCCCGGTGCCTACCCCGCGTGTGCCCGCCGGTGCGGCGGTGGGCGTCAAGCAGTAGCGGAGCGTCCTGGCTCGCCCGTAGCCCTGCCAAACACGAAATGGTCTTAGAACATTTGTGGTTTCCACGAAATGTTCCACGAAGCCTTTGTGGTTCTAAGAACCTTTTGTGGTTTCCACGAGATGTTCTCAGAACATTTCTGGCGGAGTCGTGTCTCGTTTTATCACATCGGGCTTGAGGTTCTAAGAGAACAGTGTTTTTGTTCTTAGAGCATGTTTGGGTTCTCAGAACATGTCGTGGTAGGACTATAGGAATGCCCGGACGGTCGGTCCCTGCTCAAAGGTGGCCGAGGAGATCATCACGATGAAGAGCCTGCTGCGCGTGCAGCAGCCGAAGGTGCGGCAGATCTCCGTGCCCGGGCCCAGCGGCAAGGGCTGGACCTACGCAGCCTGGGCCGCGGCGAAATCACGGATGGAGAGGGCCTCCAAGAGACCCGGAGGTGCCGAGTGTGAGGTGTACGTGTGCAGGCAGACGTCAGTACGGCAGGTCCGTGTCGTGTCGACAGGTGGCGACCCCTCCAGCGGCGTTCAACGTTGAACGCCGCGGGCGACCCAGAATCGTTCGACGTGGAACGATTTGGACGTTTCGAAAACGGCCGATCGTCCAAGGTTAAACGATCCCCGCGGTGTCAGAAACCAAAGCCGAAGTCTGCACGACACGAACCTGACGTAGTGGCCTTCGGCCCATCCCGCCACCGCTTGTCAGAGGCCTCGTGGATGCCTATGGGGATCTCTTGGGAGGCTTCCCGCTAGCCTCTTGGAGGAGGCGATGTGGGGACCTCTCGGGGGCCCCTGGAGGCCTGATGAAAACATTTCTCTGGGGGGGCCGCACAGGGGCCTGATGAAAACCTTTCTCTGGAGGGGCCAGCCGCCAGCTTTAGAATCTGGGATCTGGGACCGAGAGATTAAGAATCTTTGAATACGTCTACCCTGCAGAGATGGATAAGACTTCGGGCGTTCCGCTACGTGCTGCAGGCACGGTGGCGTGTGTGTATACATCTGTATATGTACACATGCACACTGACACGCACGCGCGCACGCACGCACGCACGCACGCACGCACGCACGCACGCACGCACGCACGCACACACACACACACACACGCACACGCACACACACACACACACACACACACACACACACACACACACACACACACACACACACACACACACACACACACACACACACACACACACACACACACACACACGCATACACGCATACACGCATACACGCATACACGCATACACGCATACACGCATACACGCATACACGCATACACGCATACACGCATACACGCATACACGCATACACGCATACACGCATACACGCATACACGCATACACGCACACGCACATACACGCATACACGCACACGCACACGCACACGCACACTCACACGCACACGCAACACTCACACGCACACGCACACGCACACGCGCACGCGCACGCGCACGCGCACGCACGCGCACGCGCGCGCACGCACACACACACATACACACACACCCGAACACATGCCCCCGTGTGCCAGCGCGAAAGTGCATCCTCTGCCTTGCCCGACGTCTGTGGCCCTTTGGGTTCAGGCGCCCGACCGTTTCAGAACAACGGTTGGGAGCTGCAGCTGGCCATTCGGCCTGCGCCCTCGACGCCGCGCCGCGGCGGACACGAGGAGAGCATCTTTCCTGGCGCCTGCCATGTCAGCGCGCAGGAGGGAGGCATATTGAGCCAAGGCGGAGGCCCTGGGAGGAAGGGCGAGAACGAGCGGCAGCGCTCCGCACGAACTTTCGGGACGTCAGCCAGGCCACCAGGCGAACACGGCCCCCCCCGCGCCGAGCTCGGAGCCAGGCGGCGAGGATCGGCAGCAGGTCCGGAACGGGGGCGCAGCCGCAGAGATCCCGTCCAAGGCGAAGATGACGCCTGTGGCCAGAGAGGCCGACAGCACGGCCAGGTTCTCGGGCGGCCACGTCGTCGCGACCAACCTGGCCAACTGTCGATACTGCGTTGACGAGCGCGGCTTGATCTCATGTTTTTCGGCCCTATGAGGACGGTGGGACGCCAGTCTCCTAGAACATCAGCTCGATCGTCGCACGCGAGCATGTCGCCGAGGGCATGGTCGGCGAGTTCCCGCGGACACTCTTTAGCATAATCTCTGACCCTTCGCGCCCATGCCACTGCATGCGATTCAGGTGCCACGGGAGCAAGCAGCACAGCGACGTTGAGTTTGGGCTCAGGCCGGGTACCTCCAGCCTGATGTCCCGGTGGTTCAACCTGGGAGGCAAGTAGACGAGGGAGTCGCCGACGCAGCAAACCAAAACCATCAAGCTCGCCATGGAAGCGATGCTCGCGAAGCACAAGGATGGACGCGTGGTCCCGTGCGTCAACCTGGCGAAGGTCTACGAGTCCATCCTGAAGGACAGGCGTTTGGGAGCTTCGGCGGACTTTGGGATTGCCCTCGGCGGGAACACCATGTATCGCACGCGCGCCTGGACTGCAAGACGTGCCCCCCCCCCAGACAACCGAGACAGGCAAGAAGAAGGGGCTGTGGTGAAGCTGTGGGAGCGCGCGCGCAAGCTCCAACAATTGGCCACAGAGGACTTGATCGAGCGCGTCACAGCAAGCTCAGATCCAGAAGGTCGGCATGGCTCGGCGAGGCGTTTGGGAAACGGAAAGCGGCGGCGCCCCAGACGGCGCGCCAGTAGGGCGGGGGCGCCATCGCTGAACAGGGAAATGGCCACCACGCAGGCTTTGACAGCGGGCGACCGCGAGGTGGCGACACACCGCGGCCCCGGTTGGCCGCGAGGAGCGGGCAGCGCAAGAGTAGGCGCCTGCATCCGCGACGCGTGGCTCCATGCGACCTTTCGGAGCAAGGGCCCCGCTGGCGCGAGAACGCGCGAGACGGCCGCCGCGAGGCCTGGGGCAGTGGAAGGGCGGCAGGAGGACGCCAAGTAGACTCTCGGTTGACCTTCGGCTCCGAGCTACTCAAGGACATTCCGGACAGGTGGAAGGCTACGAGAGGTCCGCTGGCTGACGTTTGAACGCAAGTGCTGGGCGGCACTGGGCCACCACTCGAGAGTGATCAAGGGCAGATGCAAGCGGGCCCGCTGAGGCAAAGGCCAGGCCCGCCCCCGACGTGCCCGCCGGAAAGGTGCAGCGCAGGGTGAAGGAGGCGACGCGGGCGGGAGTCTGGGATCGGGCGGGCAAGCGCCGCCGACCACCGGGCGGCGCGGCTAGTCTCCCCGAGGGGAAGCGAGCCAAACGTGGGATGCCGCCTCGGAGGTAGGCAGCCGAGGATCAGGCACCCCCTCCGATCTCCGGGAGAGCAGGCACGTCAGCCGTCCCAGCCGGAGGGGGCAAGATCTCGCAACGGCGGCGAGGCGACGGCGATTGCGGGCGGCGACCGGGCTCCACGCGGCTCTTCGGGGCGAGGGCGGGCCGCAGCCCAGGGGGGCATCCGGGGCAGAGGCCCGCCACCTCACTCGCACCCTCCGCCAACCGGGGCACGCGCGGCTCGAGACACGGGGGTGGCGTCAGCGACGCCCGAGGCACGCGCGCGGAGAGACGCAGAAGATGGCGGGCGAGAGCGAAAACAGGACGACCTCCCTGTCCGACGGCGAGGAAGAAGGAGGCGCGGGCGGGGTGGCAGGTGGAAGCTGCACGGGGCCTTGCTCCCACGCGTCCATCAACTTGTCAGAGCTGCCTCCCAGCCGGCCGCGGCCGGAGATCGCGGCGCCCCTGGGCGTGGGGCTGCCTGAAAAGGGGTGCAGCGGTTGCAAACGTTTCAGACGATTGCCAGCGGCGTTAAGGCCAGAACTCCAGTTTGAGAAGGACCCGTCCTTCATCCCTGCAGCGGTTGCAAGCTTGCAAGACGAATGTGCACGGCGCTAGGGCAGGTGCCCCGTTTTGAAAGCCACCCCGTCTCCGTCCTTAAACTTGCTGCAAGCTTTGAGGACGAATGCGAGCGGCGCCTGGGCGAGAGCTCGATATTGAAAGTCTGCCGCCGTCCATCCTTGCACGTGTTGCGCGCTGTGAATTGCGCGCCGGAACCCGACGCCAACGGCAATATCCTTTGTGAAAAATTCAGCTCCTTTACTGAATTCCGTTGCTCGTGTCTTCGGGCTCGCGTGTCCCGCGTCGATGAATGCCAGTTCTGTGCGCGTGGAATCAACGCGGGCCTTCTCGATTTCCTCCGATGATTTTTAGGATAGCCATGGGCCGCGCGAGGCCCGTGGGCCGCGCGAACCTCGCCAGCCCCGTGAGCCCCACAAGTCCCAGAAAGGTTTCCCGGGCCACATGGGCGCCACAATCCGCATGGGCCCAATGCGCCGCGCGAGCCCGGCGAGCCGCGCGGGCCCCACGGACCCCCTGAGTCACCAGGGCCGCGTCGACTTTCTGGACCTTGCGAACCCCGCGGGCCACGGCAGCCCCATGGGCCCCAGGGGCGCCATGAGCCTCATGGGGCGTATTTCTTCCGTGCGGGCACCCTGGCCTGTGAACTCGGCGAGCGACGCCAGCCGCCTCAGGCTTTTCGGGCTCCGCTGGGCGCCCCCGAAGGGAAAGGGCCCCCATTTTATCCAGTGGGGTCTTGGTGTTGGTGCTGGCTTTTCGCCCCCGGCAACATCGGAAAGCTGACGCCAGCACTAAGGCCCCCGCTGGAACGGCGGCCCATGGGGGAGCGGAGCCCCTCGACGGCTTCTTCGGAAGTTGGCCAGAACCTGCGGGCCGTGGTTGCGAGGGCGCCACGCTCTTGGGCCCCGGCCGCGCAGGGCGGCCCCGGCCCCCGGCACGGGGAGTCGGCGGTGGATTCGGAATCGTCGGGTGCCGGCCTCAGGCTCGCAGAGGGTCCGAGATGCGACAGGGGCGGGCAGGGGGCGGGCGGGAGGAGGGGGAAGGGAGTGGGAGGGGGACGGACGGGTGGGGGGAGGCGTGGGGGAGGGCGACGGTGGAGTGAGGGAGGCTTCGGTCATGGAGGAAGCCGCATCCTTCCCTTTCCATCGCCCCCTCCCGAGAACGCTCGCCAGCTTCACCTCTCGCTTGCATTTGTTGTTTCATGCCCTCCTTCCTGCGTGCTACGCGATGTCTCCCTCTCCCCCCCCCGCCCCCCTGCGATTCCTTAGGCCAGGACGGGCTCACGCTAGCCCGAAACGCAGTTCCAAGTTGTATGAATCAAATGCGTTCTTGGTGCCAGTGTCGGCAAGACGAATGTGCGCGGCACCAACGCAAGAGCTCCATGTTGACAACTCCCGCCGTTCATCCTTGTAGCTGGCTGGGGGTTGTCGTGGCTCAGGAAGATGGTTTGTGAGTAAGGCTCAGGCGAAGCGTTGGGCCCGCCCTACCGACGCGGCTGGCGGTCGGACGAGGAGGAGTAATATATACGGAAAGGAACCGAAGAGGAAGGGAAGAGGATGAGACCCGGTGAGAAAATATGAGGCGGAGAGGGAGGAGGAGCCAGGACATGGAACAGGGAAGCAGTGGGAGGCAGGACCGCCAACATCTGATCGGTGCCGCAGGCAAGCGTCCGCGTTTCGAACCCTGGCGACGTGACCGTCGTCGGCAGCGGCTCGCTCGCGCACGCGGCGGCGCAGTCCGTCTTCTCTGCCGGCGCCGAGCGGGTGGAGGTCGAGGCCTTTCTATATCGTCGTCCTCTCTCTCTCTCTCTGCTCTCTCCTGCGACTGCCCCTTTTCTGCGAGCATCCTGGTCCGAGTGCCATGCGCCGCTCGGCCTGCTGGTGTAATTAGCTTCCCCTTCGGCGTGCTGCAGGAGGCACCACAGAGCCCCAACCCCGGGCGCTCATAGGGCACTCAGCCACCGGGCACGAACCACAGGGCGCCCTCCACAGGCCGCCGCAGCGCCTCGCCCACAGGACACCGAGCGCAGGCCGTCAGCCACGGAGCACCGAGCGCGAACGGCCACAGAGCACCGACCGGGACCCGCCCACTTCGACAAACAGAGTTGCATTTGTTTTAGCCAAGTTTTGCTATGCGTCACACGCCGCAAAGCCCCGCACCGCATGGCAGGGATATGGCGTACATGTTTGCATAATGGTTCTGCTCATTTTCACTAACGTAGTGGCTTCTTCATTGATACTATGATCCTTCCTCCCCGATCCCCCACTCCACCTCCTCGTTGTCCTTCATATTATCCTCCGTCCCTCCTCTCCCCTCCTCCTCCACTCCCCCCCCCCTCCTCCCCCTCCTCCCCCCTGCCCACTCGCCTCCTCCTCATCCTCCTCCTCTGCCTCCTCCTCCACCTTCTCCTCCTCCTCCTCCTCCTCCTCCTCCTCCTCCTCCTCCTCCTCCTCCTCCTCACTCCTCCTCTCCCCCCTCCTCCTCCTCCTCCTCCTCCTCCTCCTCCTCCTCCTCCTCCTCCTCCTCCTCCTCCTCCTCCTCCTCCTCCTCTCTCCTCCTCACTCCCCTCTCCCCTCCTCCTCCTCTCCTCCTCCTCCTCCTCCTCCTCCTCCTCCTCCTCCTCCCTCCTCCTCCTCCTCCTGTCCAAGCGGTGCAGCTCTCGTTCTCTCGTCCTTGGGCTTCCGCTCCCTCTTGCTCCCGTCCGCGCCCTCCCCTCCGTGGCCAGTCTCCCTCCCGCTACCTCTCCCTCCGCCCCCCTCTCGTTGCCGCCGCCGCCGGCGACGCTGCGCAGCCGCCCTCTGGCCCGAGGGGTCCGAGCTCCCCGAGGCCGCGCCGCGGGGCCCGCAGGCACGCTGGCGGCCAGGGGGGGGCCTGCCCGACAGGCGCAGAGAGCGGACGCGCGGGCCCCTTCGGCCCAAGGAGGGCGGACGCGACCACGGCGGACCCGGAGCAGGCCAGGGCCCGCTGGGCCAGCGCATCGCAGGAGGAGGAGGAGGAGGAGGAGGAGGAGGAGGAGGAGGAGGAGGAGGAGGAGGAGGACGAGGAGGAGGAGGAGAGGAGATGGAGGAGAGGAGGAGGAGGAGGAGGAGGAGGAGGAGGAGGAGGATGAGGAGGAGGAGGAGGAGGAGGAGGAGGAGGAGGATGCGTAGGAGGAGGAGGATGCATAGGAGGAGGAGGAAGGAGGAGGAAGAGGAGGATGCGTAGGAGGAGGAGGAGGAGGAGGAGGAAGAGGAGGAGGAGGAGGAGGAGGACGAGGACCAGTGTAAACCCAGCCCGTTTGAAGACCCGGAAGCATGCCACACATTGTTCTCGGGATTCCAACGCCACGGATAAACCTGACTGTTGCGTCTTGACGGTTCTGGATCGTGCCAGAACGCCATTCTATGGATTTCAACACCGCGAACCAACTTACTAGTTGTACCCGCAAAATCCTGAATATTTCCCAAACTCCATTTCTGATACGCTGATCATGGGAACCCGTGAAACTCTTGCAACTGTTATGAACGAAGGTGCGTGGCGCGAAGGCGAGAGCCACATATTGAAAAGCAATAGCCCTCACTCCGCAAAACCCTTGCAACATTGTAGAAGGAATGCGCTCGGCGCTAAGGCGAGAGCCACAGTTTCAACACGGGTGACCCTCAATCCGTGAAGCTCTTGCATATTTTTACGGCGAGTGTGCGTGGCGCTAAGGCGAGAGCCACATGTTGAATACGGGTAATTCTCAATCCGTGACGCTCTTGCAAATGTTTAGAACGAATGTGCGCGGCGCTAAGGCGAGAGCGACAGTTTGAAAACCACCCGCCCTCCACCTGTGAAGCTGTTGCCAATTTTTAAGCTTCAGAGTCATAAGCGGTGAGGAAGTCTCGGGCGCAACGCCATGCCCGCCCTAAAAACTGCCTCGGGGTGTGACATGGAGAAGTTATGAAAAAGGAAAGGAGTGGAGGAGGCATAGGAGGAGGAGGAGGAGGAGAAGAGGAGGAGGAGGAGCAGGAGGAGGAGGAGGAGAATAAGGAGAAGGAGGAGAGAGGAGGAGGACCAGTGCAAACCCAACACCCAAGAGGCATCATCGATGTTGGAAAACCCTCCCTGCAAGCTCCCTCTTCACAGGCCCCTGCAACGGCTCATTTTTACTGAGTCACTTGCCCCGTTGGAAGACAGCTGGTTGAAGACCCTGGAGCATGCCAACAAAAATGTTGGCGGAATTCCAACGCCACGGATCAACCTGACTGTTGCGTCTTGACGATCCTGGACCGTGCCAGAACGCCATTCCTGGGACTTGAACACCGCGAGCCAACACAACTTGTGCACCCCCATAAGCCTGAATCCTTCCCAGACGCAATTGCTGGTACGCTGATCATGGGAACCCGTGAAACTTGTGACTTGGTAAGACGAATGTGCGTGGCGCCAAGGCGAGAGCCACAGTTTGAAAGGGACCCGCCCTCAATCCGTGAAACCCTTGCACATAGTTAGGACGAGTGTGCGCGGCGCTAAGGCGAGAGCAACATTTTGAAACGGAACCGCCCTCAACCCGTGACACCCTTCAATTTGTTTAAGACGAGTGCGCTCGTGCGCTCGGCGCCAAGGCGAGAGCCACAGCTTGAAAACGACTCGCCCTCAACCCGTGACACTCTTGCAAATGTTTCAGACGAGTGTAAGGCGAGAGCCACGTGTTGACAACGATTCGCTTTCAACACGGGAAAATCTTGCACACTTTTAAGACGAGTGTGCGTGGCGTTGAGGCGAGAGCCACATGTTGAAAATCACCCGCCCTATATCCGTAAAATTGTTGTCAATGCTTTCGGCTCCAGAGCCATAAACGGTGAGGAAGTATCAGTCGAACCGCCCGGCCCGCCCTAACAACCGGCCTCAGGGTACCACAAGGATAAGTTATGTAGATGAAAGGAATGGAGGAGGAGGAGGAGGTGGAGGAGGAGGAGAAGGACGGCGGAGGAGAAGGAGGAGGAGGAGGAGGCGGAGGAGGCGGAGGAGGCGGAAGCGGAGGGGAGGAGGCGGAGGAGAAGGGGGGAGGAGGAGGAGGAGGAGGAGGAGAGGAGGAGGAGGAGGAGGAGGAGGTGTGGGAGAAAGGAGGTATGAAGCGAGGAGGATGAGGAGAAAGGAGAAGGGGAGGTTAGGCGGAGGAGAAGGAGGAGGAGGGGAGGAGGATCACGGTGGATGAGGAGGAGGAGGAGGAGAAGAGGAGGAGGAGGAGGAGGAGGAGGAGGAGGAGGAGGAGGCGGGGGAGGAGGAGGAGGAGGAGAGGAGAAGGAGGAGGAGGCGGAGGAGGAGGCGGAGGAGGAGCAGAGGAGGAAGAGGAGGAGGAGGAGGGCGGAGGAGGAGGAGTGAGGAGGAGGAAGAGGGAGGGCGGAGGAGGAGGCGCAGGAGGAGGGAGGAGGAGGAGGAGGAGGAGGAGGAGGGGAGGAGGAGGGGGAAGCGGAGGGAGGGAGGGAAGGGAGGGATGTTAGGAGGGAGAGAGGGACGGAAGGGAGGGGAAAGAGGGAGGGAAGGAGGGAGGGAGGGAGGTGGTGAGGAGGTAGAGGTGAGGAGGGAAGACAGGGAGGGAGGAGTGGAGGGAGGGAGGGAGGGAAGAGGAGGAGCGAGGAGGAGGATGGAGGAGGAGGGGGAGGAGAAGGATGAGGGGAGAAGAGGTATGAAGCGGAGAGGAGGATGAGGAGGAGGAGGAGGCAGGAGGAGAAAGGAGACAGGATGAGGCGGAGAAGGATGTGAAGAGGAGGAGGATCAGGCGTGGATGATGATGATGATGCTGACGATGATGAATAAGGAGGGTAGGGAGGAGGAGGAGGAGAGGAGGGAAGGAGCGCAGGAAGGAGGCGGAGGAGGAGGAGGAGGGGGGAGGCGGAGGCGACGGATGGGGGGGGGAGGTCAGGGAGGGAGGGAGTGAGGGACGGGGGAGGAGGAGGAGGAGGAGGAGGAGGAGGAACAAGGGAGGGCGGAGGAGGCGGAGGAGGAGGAGGAGGAGGAGTACGTAGGAGGAAGGAGGAGGAGGAGGGCGGATGAGGGAGAGGATGATTGGGATGATGTTGCTGCTGCTGCTGCTGCTGATGCTGCTGCTGCTGCTGATGATGATGATGATGATGATGATGATGATGATGATGATGATGATGATGATGATGATGATGGTGATGGTGATGATGATGATGATGATGGTGATGATGATGATGCTGATGATGATGATGATGATGATGATGATGATGATGATGATGATGATGAGGATAAGGAGGAGGATGATGATGATGATGATGATGATGATGATGATGATGATGATGATGCTGGAGATGATGACGAGGATGGATGAGGAGGATGAGGATGAGGATGGGATGAGGATGAGGAGGAGGATGAGGATGAGGATTAAGGACGAGGAGGAGGGAGACGAGGAGGAGGCGAGGAGGAGGAGGAGGAGCAGGAGGAGGGGACGGAAGGAGGGACGGATGGCGAGATGTTAGGGAGGGGGAGAGAGAGGAGGGAGGGAGGGAAAGAGGAAGGGAGAGGGAGGGAGAGGATGGGGGTGGGGAGGTGAGGGAGGGAGGGAGGGAGGAGGGAGGGGGGGAGGGAGGAGGGACGGAAGGAGGGAGGGAGGGATGGAGGGAGGGAGGGAAGGGCGGGAGGGATGGAGGGAGAGGAGGAGGGAGGAGGAGGAGGAGGAGGAGAGGAGCAGGAGAGGAGGAAGGAGCAGGCGAGGAGGAGGAGGAGGTGGAGGAAGGAAGTGAATGAGGAGGAGGAAGGAGGAGGATGAGGAGGCGGAGGAGGAGGCGGAGGAGGAGGAGGAGGAGGAGGAGGAGGAGGAGGAGGAGGAGGGGAGGGCGGAGGAGGAGGAGAGGAGGAGAAGAGGAGGAGGAGGGAAGTGGAGGAGGAGGGGGGGAGGAGGATGCGGAGGAGGAGAAGGCGGAGGAGGAGGAGGGAGGAGGAGGGGCGGAGGGGGAGGAGGCGGGGGAGGAGGATGAGGATGAGGAGGGGCGGATGAGTAGGAGGAGGAGGTTGAAGGGGAGGAGGAGGAGAGGCGGAAGGAGCAGGAGGCGGAGGAGGAGGAGGAGGAGGAGGAGGAGGAGGAGGAGGAGGAGGGGAGGAGGGGGAAGGGCTGGAGGGAGGGGAGGGATGTCAGGGAGGAGAGAGGGAGGGAGCGAGAGGGAGGGAGGGAGGTGAGAGAAAGGTCAGGGAGGGATGGAGGGAGGGAGGACGGGAGGAGGAGCAGGAGGAGGAGGAGGAGGAGGAGGAGGAGGAGGAGGAGGAGGAGGCAGAAGGTTTTTGAGGAGGAGAAGGAGGAGGACCAGATGTTTGCACCAGCACCACTATCGGCGGTGTGCCCCCCAACCGGGTGAAGAGAATCCCGATCTCGATCGTGGTGGTATTGGATTCGGGCTTCCCACGGTGGTCGAAAGATTGCCACCAGAACCAACACCTAGGATCCTCTTGGTCTGGTAGAGGCAACCCCATGTGTTGGTTCTGGTGCCCATTTCCAATTCGAAGCCTCCAAGAGGGTGGGATGAGATGAGATGAGACCAGTCGCGAAGCGAGGCTATGCATAAATGAAGGGCCCCGAGCCGCCTTCTCTGCCTTGCGGGGGAGGGGGGAGGGAGGTAGCACGATCGAACAGGATGGGGGCTCAAGGTGGCCAAAAGGGCTCCAGGAGGCACCAGGGGGCCTCAAGAGGCCCCAGAGGCTTCAGCGCGGGACCACCCATGTTAGATGTCCCCTCCTGGGTGGCCTGGACACGTGACAGCACGTGGTTCCATCTAGGGGCAGCCATGGTGGATATCCCCCTGGGCGACCTGAGGATATGAAAGAGAAATGGAGGCTCAGAGGTAACAATTCAAAGCGTCTCTTGCCAGGGTCCAGAAGTTTGGCTGCGACATGGCTTGCCGGATCGTCGCAAGGGTTGGCCGGTGTGATAGGCTCACCGTCGCTCGTAGACACTAGGGAGGGTACCTACATCGGGCCACACAACTTTCACCGGCATGCGACCCTCAAAGAGTCTTGGCGCACGTCCAGTGTCTCCTGTGCCTCCCCTCCGCGGCTGAGCATCCGTAGGGTCCAGCAAGGGAGGGGCGCCAGTCCTGCTTCGCGGCCTCGACCGCAGGCCCTCGCAGACCTGCGCGCGGCGCTGGCGGCGGAGGATGTGGATCCCGTGGTGCTGGGCGCGGCCGTGACGGCGGCCACGAAGGCCTCGGTAGACAAGGAGGAGATCGCGGCGGCGAAGCGCGTTCTCTTCCAGCTCCAGAAGGAGAAGCGCGAGCAGGCGAAGCGGGAGCGCGCCCACCGGGAGGCGCTCGAGGCCCTGTCCGCGGCGCAGCGGGGCGACGACGCGGCAGCGCTGCAGGAGGCGCTCTCTCGCGCCGATGGCGCCGGCTGCGGCGCCGAGGAGACGGCAGAGGCGAGGCTGCGGCTGGAGGAGCTGCAGAAGGCGGAGAAGGAGGACATCATACGGTATGCCCTGGAGGACTTCGAGTACGCCGTCGGGCAGGACGACGTGGAGAACGCGACGCTCGCGCTGCAGGACGCGATGGACCAGGGCGCAGATCCGGAGGAGGTGAAGAAGCACCAGGACACGCTGCGGGCGCTGAGAGAGCGGCTGGACCCCGAGGGGGAGGCCAAGGCGCGGCGGCTGGCAGCCCGCAAGGACAAGGGCGCGCGCAAGTGGAACTACAGCGGCCAGACCGACAACAAGCTCATGGTGAACGACCGCTTCCGCGAGCACGAGGAGGAGCTGCAGAGACGGCGGATGCTCGCATACAAAGGCAGGGGCAGATTCAGGGACGCGGCGGAGGACGCGGGCGACGACGCGGCGGACAAGGAGGTGCGCAAGCAGCGCGCGGAGACCAACAAGGAGTTGGGGTGCTCGGGGAAGCGTGCAAGCGCCCCCCCGCCCCCCTTGCCACCGATG
Source organism: Prorocentrum cordatum (assembly GCA_963575745.1). NCBI lineage: Eukaryota > Dinophyceae > Prorocentrales > Prorocentraceae > Prorocentrum > Prorocentrum cordatum. The sequence goes on from CAUYUJ010020677.1 coordinate 37,180, forward strand.
CCTCGTCTTATTCTCGCCCAGCGTCCAGGGGAGCGATGGCCAGGGTGATCTACCTGCTTCCTTCTCCTGCCTGCTGCCCCCGCTCCTCGTCCGTGGGGGGGGCAGCAGCAGTGGCCGTGTCGGGGGCATGCGGAGATATGCAGCAGAAGGGGGAGGAGGAAGAGAAGGACTGGCAGAGATGCAGAATGAGAGGGATTTGCAATACGATGATGGTGATGATGATGATGCTGATGATGAGCGTGACGAAAGTGATGATGATAATGATGATGATGATGATGATGATGATGATGATGATGACGATGATGACGATGATGATGATGAGGATGAGGATTATGATGAAAAGGGCGCGGATTGTGATGATGATGATGATGATGATGATGATGATGATGATGGAGCGGTGATGCTGATGACGGTGGTGATGATGATGATGGTGGTGATGATGATGGTTTTGGTGGTGTTGATGATGCTGGTGAGCATGATGGTGACGGTGATGCTGATGGTTGTTGATGTTGATGATGCCAATGTTGATGATTGTGATTGTTATGATGATTTCGATGGTAGTGAGGATGAAGATGATGATGATGATTATGTTGATGATGGTGATGACGATGTTGGTGATGACTACGATAATGATGACGATTATGATGCTGGAAATGATGATACTGATGATGATGAGGATGATGATGATGAAGATGCTGACGATGAGGGTGCTGCTGTTGATGATGATGCTGATGCTGATGCTGCTGATGGTGATGGTGATGGCGATGGTGATGGTGACGATCGTAATCATGGTGATGGTGGTGATGATGATTATGACGATGCTGATTATGATGATGATGCTGTGGATGATGTTGATGATGCTGATGATGATGATGATGAAGATGATTATGCTGATGATGGTGATGAATTGTGGTGATGATGATGATGATGAGGAGGAGGAGGATGATGATGATGATGATGATGATGATGATGGTGGTGATGGTGATGGTGATGGTGAGGCTGAGGCTGAGGCTGAGGCTGAGGCTGAGGCTGCTGCTATTGTTGTTGAGGAGCAGCAGCAGCAAGAAGCACCAGCGACAAGCTCAGGACGCATAGGGGGCGAAGGCATCAGGCGCCATTGCAGTCCAAAGAGTGCTTTGATGCGTCGGCTCAAGAACCCTCCATAGCCGCCAGGCCCCGCCCATCCCCGCCGAAAGCTAAACCACGTGATCAGCCCACGCACCCCGGACGGTCTTCAGAAACGCGAGGCATGGCTTCGTTGCGAAGACACCTGATTGGGCGACAGGCAATTGCAATGCTGAAGGTATCAAACGTGATGTACCGTGCCAAGGATTGTGCTGTGCTGCGCCGTGCTGAAGCGAGATGTGTCGCGCCGAAGTGAAGTGCGTTGTGCTCTGTAGAGTTGTGGGCCAAGTCGCCCGTGGCATCCGAATCCTGACCGAACCGATCTGGATCGTAAGCTCGAGCTGCCTGAACGCACAGCTGGCCCAAGAACTCGTTGCAGTCGGAACGCGTGGGGCGCTCAATCGGCTCGAGCGCGAGATCCGTCGCAGCTCCGAAGGCGGGGCGAGACGGCGAGGGGCGCAGGGCGCGTGGACGCGCCATGGAGTACACAGGGGGCGCACTCGGGGGCGGGCCAAGGCAGATATTATCATCTTGTGGCGTTGGTCGGGTGGACGCGGAAATCTGCAGTCCAACCCAACCTCTCTGCCTGTGGCCGCAGCTTGCCCGCCGAGATGGGACCCAATACTTGCACGGAGTGACGAATGGTGGTACAGCATTAATCGGTGCTTGCGCTGTGGAGAAAAAGCCAAGGGACGTGCCAGGGGACCTAGCAAGTGACGCGCCACGCCACGGGCAGGGAACCCACCAGGGGGCAGGCCAGGGAGCACGACAGCGGGCGAGCAAGGAGACGCGATGAAGGGGCCGGGGCATACGCTGTCCCGCCCTGGGGCGCGAGGAGCTCACGTGCTTTCACGCTTGCCCCTTCCTGGGGCGTTGGGGACACACGTGTTTTCACGTGTCTGGGCCACCCAAGGACGGACATCCAGTGTCAGGTTCCAGTTCGGTGGCAACCATGTTCGACACCGCCTTGGGTGGCCCGGACAAGTCAACAACGTGGCTCCAGCTCGGGACCACCATGCTACAGCCCCCCTTCTTGGACACATGAAAACATTCGGTTCCAGTTCGGGGCAACCATGTTCGATTTCCCCGTTAGCTGGCCTGGACATTGAAAACCACGTGGCTCCATCTCGGAACCACCATGGAACCACCATGGCAGATATCCGCCTGGGTGGCCTGGACACGTAAAAACACGTGGTTCCAGCTCGGGACCACCATGTTAGACACGCGAATGGGAAATAGGGAACATCACAGCAGAAAAACAGGTGTCAGGTTGACGATGTTTTTGTTTTTGTCTCGCGTATGTGGGCCCCCAACGCTGGGGGCGCCCCGACGGCCACATGTTGGATATTTCCCCCCCTTGGGTGCCCCGCGTACGGTAGAACTCGTGTTTCCAGCTCGGGGTACCCATGTTCGACACCCTTCTGGTTGCCCTGGGCGATACCATGTTGTGATGATGACGGTGATGGTGAACATGGTGATCATGCCGATTCTATTCATGATGTGAATGACGGTCACGATGATGATGACGATGATGATTATCATGATGAGGCTGATGATGAAGAGGATGCCGATAATGATGATGATGGTGATGACGACGGCGATGCTGATGCTGATGATGATGGGGATGCTGATTAGGATTATGCTCATGATGACAGCGGGCGATGCTGATGATGACGGTGATGATGCTGACGCTGATTATGATGGTATGATGACAATAACCATGGTGATGATGCTGATGATGCTGATGATGATGCGTATGACGATGATGATGATGATGATGATGATGATGATGATGATGATGATGATGCTGATGCTGATGATGATGATGATGATGATGATGATGATGATGATGATGATGATGATGATGATCAGGAGGAGGAAGAGGAGGAGGAGGAGGAGGAGGAGAAGGATTTAGACGCTGGTGATGATGATTGTGATGATGATGACGATGCTGCTGCAGCTGACGATAATGATGCTGATGGTGATGGTGATGATGATGATGATGATGATGATGATGATGATGATGATGATGATGATGATGATGATGCAGATGCTGCTCGTGGTGGCGGTGGTGGTGATGATGAGTCTGGCTGGCTGGCTGGCTGGCTGGCTGGCTGGCTGCCAGCCTGGGCTGGGCTGGGCTGGCTGGCTGGCTGCCTGGCTGGGCTGGGCTGGTCTGTTTGGCTCACTGCTGGCTGCATGCATGGACGGGTGTACGGATGATGATGACGATGACGATGATGATGATGACTATGATTGTTAAGATTATGATGCCGAATGTCAGTACGATGATGATGCTGATGATGATTCTGATGATGCTGATGTGATGCTCATGATGGTGATGCTGACGACGACGATGGCGATGATGATGATGATGATGATGATGATGATGATGATGATGATGATGATGATGGTGACAATGATAATGATCATGGTGATTATGATGATGGTGGTGGTACTGATGATGTTGATGATGCTGCTGATGATGATGCTGATGATGATGACGATTGTGATATTGATGATGATGATGATGATAATGATGATGATGCTGATTATCATGATGGTGCTGCCGATGATGTTGGTTATGATGATGAGGATGATTATGGTGATCGTAACGGTGATGCTGACGATGGTGATGCTGGTTGTGACGATGGTGATGATGGTGATGATGATGATAAGTATGATGCTGATTGTGACTATGATGATGATGCTGCTGATGATGATGATGATGATGCTGATGCTGATGCTGATGATGATGATGATGATGATGATGATGATGATGTTGATGTTGATGTTGATGTTGATGACGAGGATGCTGATGATGCTGATGACGATTATGGTGATGGTGATGGTGATGTGATGGTGATGGTGATGGTAATGGTGATGGTGATGGTGATGCTGACGATGGTGATGCTGGCTGTGATGATGGTGATGATGGTGATGACGATGGTGGAACAGCCGACGATGAGCAGCATAATCAGCACCGCCGCCACGATCGCCCCTCCCGAGGTACGTGGCCCCGCCGCCGAAGCCCGAGGTAGCCCGCCGGGGCTTCAGCTACGGCCGGTCGCCCCGGGAGGAGGACGAGCCGCCACGGACGCCACGGGGGCGCCAACGGCACAGCCCCCGCGGGCGATGCGTCCAGCTCGCGCCTCGCCGAGGCGTCGGCGACCTCGGCACGAGGGAGTCGGCGCGGTCGATCGCCTTCGAGGGGTCCCGAGGGGGTCGGGTGCCGTCGTCCTCCTCCCCCTCCCCCCCCTCATCCACCTCCCGCTCCTCCTCCTTCTCCTCCACCTCCTCCTCCTCGCCCTCTTCCACCTCCTCCTCATCGTCCTCCTCCGCCTCCTCCTCCCCCCCTCTTCCGCCTCCGCCTCCTCCTCTCCTCCTCTTCCTCCCCCTCCTCCTATCCCGAACGCCGCGCTGGGAGTTATGTTTCGCCGCCTTTGAGCTCTCGGGGCCCTCCCGAGGGGCTCCGGGGCCGTCAAGAAACGGCTCGGTGCGAAAGCCTGTTCTCCCTAAGCGTGCTGCGGTGGTGGTTCTCGCTTTGAGAAGACAGCGCCCCGCGTCCTCCTTCCTTCCTCCCTGCTCCCTCACTTCTCCTATGCCTGCCTCTCGCACCCTATTTCGGTGCACTTCTCATTCGTTTCGTGGCCTCCTAGGGAGCTTCACCGAAGCCCCCAGGGGGGCGTACCGCATAAAGACCCCCAGCCCCTGTTCGGCAGATCCATCGCATGGCTCGTGGCTCCGAGGAGATCCACCGACCGCGCCCAGGGGGTGGTACCGCAAAGCGACCTGCTGCCGATTTCGGCAGACCCCTCACACGCTTCGCGACCCCATAGGGAGCTCCACCGAGGGCCCCAGCTTGTGCGTCCACACGTAGGATCACCGCCCATTTCGGCGCACCTCTCACACGTTTCGTGGCCCCATAGGGAGCTCCACCAGACAGAGCTCCAATGGGTGCGACAACAGCCGATCCCCTCAATTTCGGCGCACCCCTCAAGACGTTTTGTCCCCAGTGGGTGTGTCCACATGCGGCTCCCCGCCCATGTTAGCTCTCTCGTTCCACCTGCCTTGCAGTACTCGCACTTGCATATGACTGGGCCTTTCGCCAGAACGCTATTTTTCGGCCGCGACCTCCAACAGCAGGCATCCAGATGCTCGTCACGAGGTGTGAATGCGCCCCGTGATAGTTCTAACAGCTCTCGTGCCGCTGGCGATGAAACTCTGGTCCTGGGCGCAAGTCCAGCGGCTCTTTCCGACGGCTACTCTCCGGGCATCGGCCGACGACCTTGTAATGGTCTTGCCGCGGGCTCTTGAGCACCTCCCTGCACTGCGCGCTTTCTTCGAGGAGTTCGGAAAGGTGTCTGGCCTCCTGCTGAACATTCCCAAGACGGTGGCGGTGCCCCTCGACCCTTTCGATGAACTCGCAGTCCGCCGCGCGGTAGGGTGCAGGGTGCCGGCCTGGGCGGGGCTCGGCGTCGCGGACGCCGCCAAATACCTTGGTCTCGTACTCGGGCCTGGCCGGGGGGGCGCTTCCTGGCAGGCGCCACTCAAGAAGTATGAGGACCGCGCCAAAGTGTGGGGACAGCTCGGGGCCGGCGCCTGCCTGACCGCTCGCGCGTATCAGGTGTACGTGGCGTCCGTCCTCTCGTTCGTGGGGCAGCTGGAGCCGCTTCCCGATGACTTCGACGCCGCCGAAGAGAGGGCATGCGCTGCCCTCTTCCCAGGGCCTACAGACTGGGTCACACCAGGCTGCCTAATGGATCTCCGCTCATTGGGCTTCCCATGGGAGCTGCGAGACGTCCGGGCCGCGGCCCTCGCTTCCAAGGCGCGGGTGGTCCGCTTCGAGGCGCGCGGCGACTTGCAGGTGCACGCCCGCGCCCGGCGCATGGAGGCGCTCCTCAGCAACGTCGACAGCACCCTCGCCCGAGAGGCCTGGCTGGGAACATGGCGCTCTCGCTGTTTCCTCCTTCAGCTGGCGCGCGCAGACAGCCAGGTCTGGCAGATGCTCCGCGCCTCCCCGACGGTTGACTTACGACTGCAAGAACGCGAGGGGTGGCAGCGCAGGGTCACGATGGTCTGTCGCGGGGCTGCCGGAGCACATGCGCAACGCCAACTCCGGCGCAGGCTGGATCGCTGGCAGATCGCCACCCTCCCTGGGCTACGACCTGCTCGGGCAGTACGGCACCTTCAACAACTGGCGAGCCACGGCCACCCCCGTGTGCTAGCAGCCTACTTGCGGACAATCTTCAACGCCTGGTGCACGAGCCACCGGTTCCAGGGCGCTGGCCCCTGCCGGTTCGCTTGCGGCGGCGGCCGGGACAAATTGGAGCACTTCGCGTTCCGCCCCACTGTGAAGGCACTGTTTTCTGAGTTCCACCTTCCACCTTCTGCGCCCGGCTTAGAACTGGACACTTTTTTAGGGCTCCAGGAGTTGCCGGCGCAGGTGGGCACCTCTCCGGCTCTCCTGTGCCAGCGGCAGGGGGTAGCATTGTATGCTTTGTACCGTCTGCACGGGGCTCTCCGCCATGGAGTGGTGGCGGCCGCGCACATTCCCGGCGCCAAGGCGCCACACGTGTTGACCAGGAAGACGATTAGGTCCGGCCTCTTTGGGTACGTGTTTCACTTGTTCCTCCTCCTCCTCCTCCTCCTCCTCCTCCTCCTCCTCCTCCTCCTCCTCCTCCTCCTCCTCCTCCTTTTCCTCCTAGCATAATGTTGTGTCAGATTTATTCGTGTGGCCGTTTGGGCCACCTAGTAGGGGTTAGAACACAACCTCTGTGCACCCGCGGGGCCGATACGCTTCAAAGGGAAATCGTATCATTCGCCATCTGGGGTTTCTTTCGCCTCCCTCTCCTCCGCCTCCTCCTCCTCCTCCTCCTTGTCCCCCCCCCCTCTCCTCCGAAACGGTGGCCCGAGTTTCGGCCACGTTCGCCGGACAGCTTCTGTCCGCTGGATGCCTGACTCTCTCGCAGCCTTGGCATTGCACCTGCACTCGGCGACTTGACAAGTGGTGAGATGATCATTGGCTGTTCGCGTCCTCTCCTGCCTCCTGCCTTCCCCCTCTCCAAAAAATTGCGCGCTGGAAAAAAAAAAGCCCTGAGGTCCAGAGCGCGGTTCCTTCAGGACCCGCTTCCGTCAGGCCGTGTAAAGCCAAGACGTCGACGTGAGGAACAGTTTGGATTCGGAAGGGGCCCGACGTTCCCTAGGTAATTCGATGGCTGTTTCTCTTGCGCTCCTCGTCCACGCAGGCGCTCTTGGGGCCAACATGATCGACAGACGATCCCAGACAGGAATTTGGAAAGGCGAGGCATGGCTAAGTTCTCAAGACACGTCGTTGGGCGACAGGCAGCTGCAAAACTGAATGTGTCGATCGTCATGTACCCTGCCGAGGATTGTGCCGTGCTGCGCCGTGCGGAAATTAGATGTGTTATACCGCGATGAAATGCGCTGTGCTCTATAGCGTTGTAGATCAAGTCGCCCTTGGCATCCGAATCCTGACCGAACTGATCTGGATCTTCAGCTCGAGCTGCTTGAGCGCATAGCTGGCCCAGAGCTCTTGGCAGTCGAACCGTGTGGGACGCTCAATCAGCTCCAGCGCTAGACCCGACACACATCCGAAGCGGGACAAGACAGCACGGGGCGCAGGGCGCATGAACGCGCCGTGGAATGTGCCAGGGGCGCACGCACTAGGGGATAGGACGTGTCAGGGGACGTGGCAAGGAACGCACCACGGAATGGGCAGGGAAAGTGCCTGGGGACAAGCCAGAGAACGCGACAGAGGACGAGCCAGGGGACGCGCCGAGGATGAGGGGCATACGCCGTCCCGCCCTGGAGCGTTAGGAACCTAGGTGGTTTTACGCGTGTCTCGCCTTGGGGCGTTAGAAACCCACGTGTCTTCACGTTTGTCCCGCCCTGGGGCGTTAGGAACCCACCTGCTGTCACGTTTGTCCCGCCCTGGGGTGTTAGGAACACACACACACACACACACACACACACACACACACACACACACACACACACACACACACGCTCACACGCAAACGCACGTTTTCACGCTTGTCCCGCTCTGGGGCGTTGTGAACCCACCATGTGGTGTCATGCCTGTCCCGCTCTGGGGCGTTAGGACCCCAACCGATGTTAACTTATCCCGCTCTGGGGCGTTAGGAATCCACGTGTGTTCAGGCTTGTCCCGCCCTGGCGCGTTAGGAACCCACGCGTTTTCGCAGTTGTCTCGCTGTGGGGCGTTAGGAACCCACGTGTGTTCACGTTTGCCCCCCACCCCCCCTGGGGAATCACATGTTTTTACATGTGTCCCGCCCTGGGCAATTCGGAACCCACGTGTTGTCACGCTTGTCCCGCTGTGGTACGTTTGGAACCCACGTGTCCTTACGCTTGCCCCGCTCGCTTCATACTCTGGAGCGTTAGGAAGCCATGTGGTTTCGCGCTTGTCCCGCTTGGGGACAGTAGGAACCCACGTGTTGTCACGCTCCCAGGGCCTCGATCTTTGGTAAACGACGGTCCCACCGCACTCCCAGAACAACTTGGGGATCCTAGGGCACCCAGTCCGTCCAAGTGTTGAAAAACAAGCACGTCGGTCAAGACATCCTCAGATATTCGACACGCAGGGCGCGCCATCTTCGAGCGGGCACGCAACAAAAACATTCTTCCTGCAAAACCAGCGCGGGGTTCGAAACATGGTTGGCAAACCTGCGCGCAGGGCGGCCCATCTTCGAGCGGACACGCAGCAATTCTGCATGCTATCATTGTATGTCAGATTATGGGGCTGCCGAACCTTACTATTCCGCAGAGATTCTGCGCACAACGGTTTGCATTTTCTATTTCGCGAAGGAAGCCGGGGGCCTGCGGACACCGTTATTTATCGAGGATCCGAGATGGTAGGAACATTGGTCTCGAGCGTGCACGCGCGAAGCGCACTGGTCACACGATCGACCCAAACACCCGGAAAGGAATTCAGAAAGGCGTGGCATGGCTATGTTTTCAAGACACCTGATTGGGCGACACAAACACCCGGAAAGGAATCTAGAAAGGCGTGGCATGGCTACGTTTTCAAGACGCCAGATTGGGCGACATGCAATTGCAATGTTGAAAGTATCGATTTTGATGTGCCGTGCCAAGGATTGTGTTGTCACATGCCGTGCCGAGATGTGTCGTGCCGCAATATAGTGCGTTGTGTTTGACCGAACTGATATCGATCCTGAGCTCGAGCTGCCTGAGCGCATATGTAGCTGGCCCATAACTTCTTGTAGTCGAGACATGTGGGACGCTCAATCAGCTCGGGCTTAACTTCCGGCTCAGTTCTGGAGCGGGACGAGACGACACGGGGCGCAGGGTGCATGGACGCGCCACGAAATGTGCCAGGGTCGCACTCGGAGATGCGCCAAGGGACAAGCCAGGGAACGCGACAGAGGACGAGCCAAGGGACGCGCCAAGGGGGGAGGGGCATACGCTGTCCGGCTGTGGAGGAACCCGCTTGTTTTGACGTGTCCAGGCCACCCCGGGACGGATATCTAACACGCGAGGTTCCAGCCCGGGGCAACCATGTTAGGTACCGCCTTGGGTGGCCTGGGCACGTTAAACCAGTGGTTCCAGCTCGAGACCACCATGTTAGACCCCCCTTGGGTGGCCTGGGCATGGGAAGGATATGGTTCCAGCTCGGGGCAACCATGCTAGACACCCCCCCTGGGTGGCCTGGGCACCGAAAAACACGTCGGACCCGACCGGCGTCTGCCCGCTTGGCCTCCGAGAGGCCGTGCGCTGCGGGGCAGATGGGTCGGGTCCGCACCCTCCCCCTTCTAGGGGAGGCTTCCTCCGCCCCTCTCCCAGGGCCGAACGTTGTGCGTGCACGCGCCAGGATCTGCGGGGTCGGAATGACAAAGTTCTTGCCCGGCACAAGTCTGCACGCGCTGGGAACGACCCCGCGGCTGCCCGCGGGGGCGCCCTCGCTCGGCAGGCCGCTTCCGTCTCTCGCTCGCGCCGTGCGGTGTGATGATGCCGTGCCGTGCTTCTGCCGCCTGGCATTGGGGCAGGATAGCAATACCGGGCCGCGTCTTGAGTTTCGACCCTGCGCCCGCTGGGGCTTCGTTCGGCCCATGGTGGCTTCGTTGCGGCCCAGGGTGGCCTGCTGCGTTCGCCGGCCCAAACGGAGGCTTCCCCTGGTGCAAGTGACCACGTGCTGTCGCTGGCCCGCCCGACCCGCTCTGGGGCGTGTGGCGGAGGGCTCTCCCCCGCGGGCCCGGCTGGCGTCTGCCCGCTTGGCCTCGGATAGGGGGCCAAATGCGAACCCTACCCCTACCCCCCAAGAGTTCTGAGGGGGAGGGTGGGGTTCACTCCGTTCGGGAGCTACCGAGCGAAGTGAACCCCACCCTCCCCCTCAGAAACCGTGGGGGGTAGGGGTAGGGTTCGCATGTGGCCCCCTATCGGAGAGGCCGCGCGCTGCGGGGCAGATGCAGACGGGTCGGGTCCACGCCCTGCGCTCCTGGAGGGGGGCTCTCCTCCCCCCCCCCTGGGCCGAGCGCGGCGCGTGCAAGCGTCAGGATCTGCGCGCAGTCCCGCGGCCCGGCGAGGGCCCCCAGGGGCCGAACGTAACGAGAAGCATCAGTCCTGACTTTTCGCGACCCTCCTGCGTTGGGTTCTCGTTTTGAGTGGAGCACTGCGGTCGCTTAGGCCTCCTCTGCCCGCCTCCCTCCTCGTCGCTGCTCCCCTCCTGGCTGCCTGCGGCCCTGCCTGCTGCCTGCCTTCTGCCCTGCCGCCCACCTGCCGGCTGCCCTGCCTCCTCGCCGTCCCTCGGGGGCCTGCGAGTCCGTCGCCGCTTTCGAGGGGCGCGCTGGGAGGTCCAGAGGAGTGACGCCCCACGCAGACCTCAAGTATACCTTGCCGTCCCTCGGGGGCTGCGCTCCGCGAGTCCGTCGCCACTTTCGAGGGCTGCTGGTGGGTCCAGCGGAGTGACGCCCCACGCAGATCTAAAGTAATCCTCGTCATCCCTGGGGGGCTGCGATCTGCGAATCCGTCGCCACTTTCGAGGGGTGATGGGGGCTGCAGCGGAACGAAGCCCTACGCAGACCTAACTTAACAATCGCCGTCCCTTGAGGGTTGTCGACTTCGTCATGCCTGGGGGGCTGCGATCTGCGAAACGTTCGCAAGGTTCGAGAACTGCTTGGGCTCGAGCGGCGTGACGCCCCACGCAGACCTTGAGTAGGCCCATCCCGGGGAGCTGCCATATGCTACGTTGATGCCACGTTCGAGGTCTCCCGGGGTGTCCAAAGGAGCGACGCCCCACGCAGACCTAATTTGGACCTCGCCATCCCTTAGGGGCTACGATCTGCGAAACTGTCGCCACTTTCGATGGCTACTTGGGGGCTCCAGCTGAGTGACGCTCCACGCAGACCCAAATTAGACCTCGCTATCCAGGGGGGGGGGGGGGGGGCGATCTGCGAACTTGTCGCTATTTTCCCGGGCTGCTTGGGAGTCCAGTGGACCCATCCCTGAGGGGCTGCAATATTTGCGATTTTTTCTTCACTTTCGAGGGCTGCTGGGGGGTCCAGCGGAGTGACGCCCCACGCGGACCCCAAAGTGTACCTCGCCGTCCCTGGGGGGCTGCGATCTGCGAGTCTGTCTCCGCGTTCGGAGGCCGCTGGGGGGGTCCAGCGGAGTGAGGCCCCGGGCTGACCTAAACTAGACCTCGCCATCACTGGGGGCTGCGATGTGCGGAACTGCCGCCGCTACCGAGGGGTGCCTGGGGGGTCCAGCGGGGTGACGCCCCGCGGGTCCCGAAGGCTTGGCGGCGCGCCTGCGGGCGTTCCGCTCCCGCGGTGCACGGCGCAGGCAGGAGGCCGAACACCTGGCGGGCGAGGTCGGCCCCGCTCGCTTCCTGCACCAGCTGTGAACCGCTGATCCACTGGAGCGCCAGGGCAACGTGGCGCGGGCCGCGCGGCTTGTCCAGCGTTCCACTAGGAGACTGGCTGCCGCTCTCTCTCTCTCTCTCTCTTTTTTTCCATGCTGCCTCTTTTCTCGTCGTCCTCTTCCTGCTTCGCCGTCTCTCCGCGGTTGTCGCGCTACCTTGTCGGCCCCTCTCCCGTCGTTGTCCAGCTCCTCGTTCCCACCCCGTCTTCCTTTCTGAGCCTGGGACATCAGTGTTCGCATTTGGGTTGCTGCCCTGTGGGTCGCGCGAGGCGCTCACTTCGCATAGCGAGCTGTGGTGTGCCAGGCTGCTCTGTACCAGCTCACCTTGTCATGTCGTGCTGATGGGTTGGACACGTCGCACGGTGCATGCCAGACGCTGCATGTCAGGGACCTTCGCAGGACGCTGACGATGCGCGCGCACCGCGAGATGGGCGCGGGCGTGGACCTGCACGCCAGCTGGTGGGGCATGGTGGTGGATGTCATAGACGACGAGCCCGGACAGCCGGGGCTGAGGCTCCAGGACACGATCGTGGAGGCCGGGCGGAGGGGCGTCCCGTCGCTGTCGTCGTCGTCTTGGTTGCCGTCGTCGTCGTCCCCGTCCCCGTCCTCGTCCTCGTCCTCGTCCTCGTCCTCGTCCTCGTCGTCGTCAGCCTCGTCGTCGTCGTCGTCGTCGTCGTCGTCGTCGTCGTCGTCGTCGTCGTCGACCCCCGAGATCCCGGCGTCGAATTTTGTCCACACCGCGCCATCCTGCCTCGCTTCGGGCCCCCGGGAACGACCGTGGATGGCCGGGCGGTGCGGGCTTGGAGACGGAGAGGGGGGGAGAGCCGAGGCCGCCCCTCGCCGCGACGAAGGGCAGGAGGCATCGGCATCCGTGTGCGGAGCTCCGCGCGGCTTTCTCCGTCGGCGCTGGGCCCCCCCCCTGGGGTCCAGCGCCGATCCCAAGAGATCCGCGCCAACCGCCGGAATGCATGCTCATGCCGCCTTTCGGGAGCCTTGAGACGGGGGTCAACGCAAACGGGGGTCAGCCAGAGCGCCAGGTCTTGCAGGATCCTGCGAAGACCTCCCCTGGCTGACCCGGGTTAGCGAGCCGCTTGTGGCCGCGAGGCGGCCGCGCATATTGGCTGACCCGGGTTTGCGAACACCTGCGTTGCAGTGTTTGTTTCCTACATTGCAGTGTTTTGATTTCCTGCTGACCCGGGTCTGGATTGACACGGGTCAGAAGATCCCCGAGCCTTGTTGTTCCTCCAGGGAGGGAGACGAGGAGGCGTATAGCCCAGCCGCGTCGTGGGAAACATCACGACGGCCGTCTTCGCCTTGGGGGGGGGGGCCTTTGCTGGGCCCCAGGGCCGTCAAAAGATGATTCAGGACGAGAGACAGGTCCCCACCCAGACATGCGACGTCTTGATTTCTCAGTGCGCGGTCCCTGGAAGTCCCGACCCGTTCCCCAGGGCCGGCTTTTCATCTTGAGGAGTTGGTTGACGGTCCCGCGGTCTGGCGAGAGTCGCCATAGGCCATATACGACGGTAAAAACATATTCTGGCGAAGGGACCAACCATATGCATTTGTGGATACCGCAGTTCTGAGGATCGTCTTCGGTGGAGCTCCCTTTGGGGCCACGAAACATGTGAGGGATGTGGAGACAATGGCGGGGAACCTCAGGCGAGGATGGCCACTCGGGCATTAGGTGGAGCTAGTCCCCTATGGGGCCAGGAAGCGTGTCGTGGGTGTGCCGAAATGGGCGGGAAGCCCCATGCGAGGACGGCCAGTGGGGCCTCAGGTCGAGCTCCCTGTCGGGTCGGGACGCGTGCGAGGGGTGCGCCGAAATATGCGGGGGACCGCATGCGAGGACGGCCACTGAGGCCTGAGGTGGAGCTCCCTATTGGGCCAGGAAGCGTTTGAGGAGTGTGCCGAAGTAGGCAGGACAGCGCAGGCAATAGGTGGCACTGCCTGTAGAGCTAGGAAGCGTGAGAGCAGTGTGCCGAAATGGGCGGGGAACCGCAGGCGAGGACGGCCACCGAGATCTTCTGTGGAGCTCCTTGTGGGGCCGCGAACCGTGTGAGGGGTTTGCCGAGATTTGTGGGAATTGCGCGTGAGGGCTGCCACCGAGGCCTCAAGTGGAGCTCCATGTTGGGCCCGGAAGCGTGTGAGGGGTGTGCCGAAATGAGTGGGGAACCGCATGCGAGGACGGCCTCTGAGGCCTTAAAGGGAGTTACTTTAATGGGTCAGGAAGCGTGTGAAGGGTGTGCGGAAATCGGCGTGGAACCGCATGCGAGGACGGCCATTGGGGCTTGCGGTGGAGCTTTCAATTGGGCCGCGAAGCGTGCGAGGGATGTGCCGACATGGCCAGAGCACCGCAGGCGAGGACGGCCATTGAGGCCTCAGGTGGAATTACATGTGGAGCCAGGAAGCGTGTGAGGGGTGCTTTGAAATAAGCGGGGTACCGCAGGCGAGGACGGCCACTGAGGTCTGACGTGGAGCTTCGGTGAAGCTCCTTGTGGGGCCCCGACACGTGCGAGTGGTGTGGGCAAACTTATCAGAAGCGCATGCGAACCTCCCCATCCTGGAGGCATTAGTCCGTGGGGCCCCGAAGCGTGTGAGTGGTGGGTCAGAACTCGTAAGGTCCGCATGCGGCTCCCCCCTCCTGGGGGCTTCGGTGGAGCTTCCTGTGGGGCCTCGGAGCGTGTGACGGGTGAGCCGAAATTGGTAAGAATCACATGCGACCCTCCCCTTTTTGGGAGCGTCGGTGGAGCCCCGTGTGGTGCCGCGAAACATGTGATGAGGTGTGCCGATGGGTGGGGAACCGCATTCGAACCCGCCCTCCTGGGGGCTTCCTTGGAGCTCCCCATGGGGTCACAAAACGTGTGAGGGGTGCGCCGAAATGGGCAAGCGCCTCATGCGACCCCCCCCCCCCCCCCTGGGGGCTTCGGTGGAGCTCCCTGGGGAGCCACCGAGCGTGTGAGGGGTGCGGCGACATAAGGGGTGAAACTGCATGCGAACCCTATCACTGCTGCTTTCTGTGGAGCTCCCTATGGGGCCGCGAAGCGTGTGAGGGGTGCGCCCAACTGGGGGTCAAAACTGCCTGCAAACCCTGTTTCTGGTGCCTTCTGTGGAGCCGCCTAAAGAGAGGTGGCCCCCCCCCGACGGGGAAAGCATGCCAGGCATGACATGAAGTCAATGAGTCCAGGCCTCCTAGACGGGGTCCGAGTATATTGGATCGAATGATCGCTCCTCGTCGAAGATGCGGCTTGATGCAGAGCCAGATGTTTTCCACGCCGATGGCGCCGATGCGTCGCCCATGCATGGGCGATGAATTGGCGATACATCGGCGATGCGGCGCGATCCTCCTTCCCCATCTTCTCGGACCCTATATGGGAGGGAAGTAATGGGTATTGGATTCGTAAGTGGATCAGTCTAGAATGCCAGTGATTCGGCGGCGAGCGAGGGGGGGAAGTGAGAAGGAGAGGCCTTCTCAGAAGGTGGCGGGACTTCTCAGCAGCCCTCGCGCATTATGATCAGTTGTCTGTGTCATCGGGAATGGTTTTGACAACTTCTCAGAAGGCCGGGGGGACTTCCGAGCCTTCCGAGAAGGCCCGCCCTTTCTCACTTCCCCCCTCGCTCGCCGCCAAGAGATGAGGCTCTGACGTCTCTCTTGCTTTTGCGCGAACCCCTTTCCGTCCCCAGGGGCATGGCCCCTTGCGGCACACCGCGCCGTGTGTAGTAATTAGCGCCTTCGGCGCGCCGTGTGCTGCCCGCGACGGGCATCGCCTTGGGGCTGGCGGCGGGTGGTGCTCCCCCCCCCTCCCTCCCCAGCGCTACATTGTGGAATTGGGAGCACGGGGAGGAGGAGGCGGAGAAGGAGGAGGAGGAGGAGGAGGAGGAGGAAGAGGAGGAGGAGGAGGAAGAGGAGGAGTAGGAGGAGGAGGAGGGAGGGGGATGATGATGATGAGGAGGAGGAGGAGGAGGAGGCGAAGGAGGAGGAGGAGGAGCAGGAGAGAGAGGCGGAGTAGGTGAACAAGGAACTTGTGCCCAATCACGTCGTGCCGTCGGTGAGGTCAGCGGGACGTCGCTGCGGGAGCTTGAGCCGGAGGATTGCGAGCAGCGGTTTGCGGACATCTTCGGCGACGGCTCCGTCGCGACGGTGGAGCCCCACGTGCAGTTGCCTGGCAGTCTCAACGCCGAGGGTGTCGAGGTGGACCGTGATTCCTTGCGGGCCGACTCGGAGCGCTTTGCGGCCGACTGGGGCGTCGAGGTGACCGTGGAGGAGGCTGGCAGCGGCGGCCACTTTAAGATCTTGCTCGAGGGCCCCCAGTCGGCAGTGAAGGCGGCCAAGGAAGATCTTCGAAAGATGATGTCGTTCTACGCGGGCGAGGGCTGAGCCGACTCCCGACGGTGATGCAGCCAAGGCGGTCCCTGTGGTCCTGCAGGTGCTCGCGCGTCGCGCTTCTCTGGCCCCCCTTGTACTCTTCCGCCCCTCCTCCTCCTTCTCCTCCTCCTCCTCCTCCTCCCCTCCTCCTCCTCCTCCTCCTCCTCCTCCTCCTCCTCCTCTTTCTTCTCCTCCTCCTCCTTCTCCTCCTCCTCCTCCTTCTCCTCCTCCTCTTCCTCCTCCTCCTCCTCTCCTCCTCCTCCTCCTCGTCCTCCTCCTCCTCCTCCTCCTCCCTCCTCCTCCTCCTCCTCCTCCTCCTCCTCCTCCTCCTCCTCCTCCCCCCCCTCCTCCTCCCTCCTCCTCCTCCCCTCTCCTCCTCCTCCTCCTCCTCTCCTCCTCCTCCTCTTCCTCCTCCTCCTCTCCCTCCTCTCCTCCTCCTCCTCCTCCTCTCCTCCTCCTCCTCCTCCTCCTCCTCCTCCCCACCCTCCCCCTCCTCCTCCTCTTCCTCCTCCTCCTCCTCCTCCTCCTCCCCTCTCCTCGTTCTCCTCCTCCTCCTCCTTCCTCCTCCTCCTCCTCCTCCTCCTCCTCCTCCTCCTCGCCGCCCGCTCCCCTCCGTCGCCCCCCCCCCCCCCCTCGCCGGCGGCGCCGCGCCCGGGGAACGAGAATCAGAAGAGGCGAAACCCTCCCTCTGAAGGCTCACGGGGGCCTCCGGCCTGCAGAGAAGCTTCCCCGAGCCTTCCTCTCCGAAACCGCAAAGGAGGCTTCTCAGACGGCGGGAGGGGGCCTCCGAGAAGCCCCGCCGCTCTCCGAGAAGGCCCGCCCCCTCTCAGCCCGAGCCTCCCCCGCCTCTCGGCCGTCTCTCCCCCAACCCTTCTCCCTTGGAGGCCGCGTACCCTGGGGGGGGGGGCGACGAAAGAGGGGGGGCAGCGCGGGCGGCAGAACAGGGGGCCCTTTATCGGGCCCCTACGTATACGGGGGCCTTGTCGGGCCCAGCAGGGGGCCCGAGAAGAATACCTTTCTCCCCCCCCTCCTTCATCGCCCCCCATCAATTCGCGCCCAGCTCCCCGCCCCGCCTCTGCCTCGGGGGCGTCGGGGCGGCCCGGCGTGAGACCCTCCTACCCCGACCGGGGCGGCTCAGACCCCAGCGCGGTGCGCCGCGCGGGCCAGGCACCGACTGGAAGAGAGGCAGCGACCGCTTTCCGACCTCCTTCTCTGCGTCGTCGTCCTGCTGCTCCTCCTCCTCCTCCTCCTCCTCCTCCTCCTCCTCCTCCTCCTCCTCCTCCTCCTCAACCTCCACCTCTTCATCCTCCTCCTCCTCCTCCTCCTCCTCCTCCTCCTCCTCCTCCTCCTCCTCCCTGCACTTTCTCCTCCTCCTCCTCCTCCCCCTCCTCCTCCTCCTCCTCCTCCTCCTCCTCCTCCTGGTTATGGTTATGGTTGTGGTTCGGAAAACCCCGAGTGTGGAGTTCGGCCTGCTCTGGGCAAAGCTGGTCCTGGTATGTTCCCCCCCAGCGGCAGCGAGTGTTGTGCCCAGCCCCGCTCGGGGCGGTCGGCGGTTGGGCAAGTGACCTCTGCTCGGCCCAGTTCCCCTTCGGCACGCCTCCGCGAGCGCGCGGGCAGTTTTGGTGCCCTTCGGGGAGCCGCCAGGCCGCGCTGTCGGTCGCCACGGCCTTCTGAGGAGCCATGTGGAAGTCGCGCCCCTGCCTGTTCCTCCAACAAGTAACACCCACCACGACGCGGAAGGGGAGGGGGAGAGGGGAGGAGAACGGACGGAAGGAACAATGGAGGAGGGAAGGGAAAGAGGAAGGGAGGGAGGGAGGACAGCATGGACGGAGGGAACAGGGAACGACAGGAGCACGGGGGGAAGGGACGGGAGAGAGGGGAGGGCAGGGATATATCAATCTATCAGTATATACAGAGAGAGAGAGAGACAGAAAGACAGACGGACAGACAGACAGACAGAGGGAGGGATAGAGAGAGAGAGGGGAGGGGAAGGAAGGGGGGGAGCGGGAGAGAGCAAGGACAGGGGCAGAAGGGAGGACGAACACAATCGAAAGACAACAAGGCCCCATAATAAAGGTATGCGCAGCAGAGGGGGAGGGCGAGGAGAAGCGCCTCAACGCCAAATGGCGGTTGCGGCAAGGGGAGGAGGAGGAGGAGGAGGAGGAGGAGGAGGAAGAGGAGGAGAAGGAGGAGGAGGGGGGAGGCGGAGGATCCAGAGCCTAGACAACTGAGGACAGTTTCTAGAGACAGTAGCGCTGGTCAATAAGGTGCAGGGAGCTGACCTATTCAAACTTCCAAGCCAGCAAGGCCAGCGAAAAGAGGACACCCACATTCCAGACACGCGAGCAAACAGCCCTTACCCAGGCACGAAGGCGACCAAGCGACCCACGCCCTGGCACGAGCCCCAGCGACACAGACCCACAACCCAGGCACGGTGGCAGGATGAGCCGAAGGCAACCAGATCCCCCGCCCCCTGCTTGCAGTTGTGCACGGCGTGCTGGATGAGCTGGTTTTGGTTTTGGTTCTTTTTCCAAAAGAACTGCCCAGTGGGCTCCGGCAGAACCCGCCGGCCACCCGGAAAATCCCCAAACGTGCTCAACGACCGGAAAAAATCCTCCAAAAAACGGCCGTTTCGCTCGGGACATCTTCAAAAAATCGCGAAGATGGCCCAAGATGGCCTCCAAGTCCGCCCGAGATGGTCCAAGACGGCCTCCAAAACGGCCCAAGAGAGTCCAAGACGGCCCAAGACGGCCCAAGAGGCCCCCCAGAGGCCTGCCAGACGGCCCAAGAGGCCAAAATCATTGATTTTCCATTGGTTTTTGAAGGATTTTGGCATTTGCGCCTTTTCGGCTCTCCGACGGCTCAAGACGGCCCAAGAAGCCCCCAAGATCGCCCAAGAGGCCCCCAAGATGACCCAAGTGGCCTCCAAGATGGCCCCTCGAGGGCCCCAAGACGGCCCAAGAGGCCTCCAACACGCCCAAGATGGCCTCCAGACGCCCAAGATGGCCTCCAAGACGGCCCTGGAGCGCCCCAAGAGGGTCCCCCGTTGGCCCAGAAAGGCCCCCAAAACGGCTCCGACGGCGTCAGACGTGCCAGGAACCCACCAAGATGGCCGAAGTTGGCTCGAAGCTGGCCCAAAAGGGCCCAAGAGGCCCCCAAGAGGGCCTCCAGGAAGGCCAAAAGATGCCAAAATCACTGATTTTCCCAAGGTTTTTGATGGATTTGGGCATTTCCCTTTTTTCGGCCTTCCGACGGCCCGAGACGGCCCAAGAGCCCCCAAAGATCGCCGAAAGATCGCCCAAGAGGCCTCCAAGACGGCGACGATGACCATCAAGACGCCCACGTGTTCCCCGAAGGCTTTCCAAACCGATTCGGGGAACACATGGTCCGATGGCTTGGCAGGTCTGGCCTCAACGTTCGGCCACATAGGCGCTTCCACAAAGGCAGGGGGCGGCGGTGATTCGCCGTAGGCGTCTTCGATCCGCCGCCCCCTGTTGATTCATCACAGTGGTGCCTGGCGTGCTGGACCCTCTCCTTTTTTCTTCAAAAGAACTCCCTCTGGGGCTCCGGCGCGTCCCGCCGGCCACCTGGAAAATCGCTCCGTCGTCGCCAACAACGGCCGTTTCGCTAGGGACATCCTCAAAAAACAGCGAAGATGGCCCAAGATGGCCTGCAAGATGCCTCCAAGACAGCCAAGATGGCCTCCAAGACGGCTAAGATGGCCCCAAGATGCATCCAAGACGGCCCAAGATGGCCTCAATATGGTCTAAGACTGCCCAAAAGGCCTCCAAGACGGCCCAAGAGGCCTCCAAGAGTTCCTCCAGGAAGGCCCGACGAGGCCAAAATCCTGGATTTTCCTCAAGCTTTTGAAGGATTTTGGCATTTGCGCCTTTTTGTGCTTTCTGACGGCCCGTGACGGCCCCAGAGGCCCCCGAGGTCGCCCCAAGATCGCCCAAGAGGCCTCCAAGATGGCCCCAGAACGGCCCAAGAGGCTCGCAAGACGGCCCCAAGCGGGCGCCAAGACGGCCCAAGAGGCCCCGAAGACGCCCAAGATGGCCTCTCAGACGGCCCTGGAGCACCCCAAGAGGGCCCCAAGTTGGCCCAGAAAGGCGCCCGAAACGGCTTCCGACGGCGTCAGACGGGCCAGGAGCCCACCAAGATGGCCGAAGGTTGCTCGCAGCTGGCCCAAGACGGCCCAAGAGGCCTCCAAGAGGGCCTCCAGGAAGGCCCGAAAAGGCCAAAAAGAGTGATTTTCTAAGGTGTTTGAAGGATTTGGACATTTGCTTCGTTTCGGCCTTCCGACGGTCCGATACGGCCCAAGAGCTCCCCAAAGATCGCCCAAGGATTGCCCAAGAGGCCTCCAAGATGGCCCCAGAACGGCCCCAGAGGCGCCCAAGACGGCCCCAAGAGGCCCCCAAGACGGCCCAAGATGCTTCCAAGACGCTCAAGATGGCCTCCAAGACGCCCAAGATGGCCTTCAGGCGGCCAAGATGACCTTCAAGATGCCCACGTGTTCCCCGAAGGCTTTCCACACCGATTCGGGGAACATATGGTCCGATAGCTCTGGCCTCAACGTTCAGCCACATAGGCGCTTCCACAAAGGCAGGGGGCTGCGGTGATTCGCCGTAGGGGTCTTCGATAAGGCCCACGTATACAGTTACGTGCAGCAGAGAGATTGGGGATGAAAAGCGCTCATCCTCCGCTTCCTGCCCTCCTCCTCCTCTTCCTCCTCATGCTCCCCATCCTCCTGCTCCCTCCCATGCTGCTCACATCCTCCTCGGTGGTTCAGCGGCCGTGGATGTCAAACAAAATCTGAACCGTGTCCTCTTCTCCCGATCCCTTCTCGTCCCCCCTCCCTGCCCCCTCGCCGTGCACACTCACCTCCTCGCTTTCGCCTCCCACCTCCCATCGCCGCGGCTCCTCCTCCCCCACCTCGCCCTCGCCCTATCCCTCCTTGCGGCGGCGCGCCGGGGGGGTGAGAGAGGGCAGGCTTTCTCGGAAGCCTGTGATGAAGCTTGCGGCGGCCCAGAGCGCGACAATGCACGGTGACGGCGAGACCGTGGACGGCCTGTCGAGCCCTGTGCAGGGCAGATGCAGCTGGCGAGAGCAGAACTGGAGGCGCGCTGCCTCCGAGATGGCACGCGCAATTGTGGGCCTCAGCCGCAGACGAGCGGGGCGGCTCGGGACGAGTTCACGACGGCAGCTCTCCTCACGCCGAATGCGGAAGGCAGGGAAGGGATATGGGGCGCCTAGCCAAGAGCGGCCAGGTCGACCCCCTCTGTGCATCTCGACGCGATGGGCGGGGGCACTTGCAGAACAATTCGAGTGAGCGGCGCGGCAATATTTGGACGGGGCACATACACAACAATACTCCCTCCTCCTCCTCCTCCTGCCTCTCCTCTTCCTCCTCCTCCTCCTTCTGCTGTTCCTCCTCATGCTCCCTCTTCGTGCCTCCACAGGTTCCCCTCCCCTCTTTTTGTCGCCCGCGCGTGCCTTCGCAAGCCCGACGAGCAGCAGGGGGGTTGGGAAGGAGGAGGACGAGGAGGCGGAGGGGGAGGAGGAGGAGGAGGAGGAGGAGGAGGAGGAGGAGGAGGAGGAGCAAGAGGAAGATAAAACGCTACAGCCCTGCGGCTCGAGTTCGCGCAACGTCACACGAGGAGGAGGAGGAGGAGGAGGAGGGAGGAGGAGGAGAAGGAGGAGGAGGAGGAGGAGGAGGGGAGGGGGAGGAGGAGAGGGGGGAGGGCGAGGGGGGAGGAGAAGGAGGAGGAGGAGGAGGAGAGGAAGGAGGAGAGAGGTGAGGAGGGAGGAAAAGGAGGGAGGAGGAGGAGGAGGAGGAGGGAGGGAGGAGGGAGGGGGAAGGTGGAGGAGATTCGAGAAGGAAGCAGGATGAGATGGCGGGAGATTGGAGGAGACCCTTTTTCCCCCCCCCCCCTTCCCTGCAGGCTGGAACCCCCAAGGAGCTGGAGAGGCCTGTGCGCGGCGGCGGGACTGACAGCCCGACGGACCAGGATTCCCCCCCCCCCTCTCTCCTCTCTCCCCATCATGGTGCGTGCCCCAGGGGGGGAGGGATGGAGACGGCAGAGTAGGAGGGAGGGAGGGAGGGAGGGAGGAGCGAGGAGGAGGAGGAAGGAGGAGAACATGATCGACCCACGAACCTGGAAAGGAATGTGGACATGTAAGGCATGGCAGCGTTGTCGAAGACACCTGATTGGGCGACGGGCATATCCAATGTTGAGTGTATCGATCTTGTACTTGCCGAGGGCTGTGCTGTGCTGTGCTGCGCCGTGCTGAACTGCGATGTGCCATGCCGCGAGTGAGAGTGTGCTCTATGGCATTGTGGATCTAGTCCTCCTTTGCATCCGAGTCGTGTCCGAACTGATCTGGACCTTAAGTTCGAGCTGCCTGAGCACATAGGAGCTGCCACAGAGATAATTGAGAGGGGCACATGCCAGGAGGACGCGCCGCGGAACGTCCCAAGGGACGCGCCAGACGACGTGCCAGGGGACATGCCATGGGGACGCACCGCGGGACGTGCCAAGGGGACGTGCTACGGAAAGTGCCAATGGACTTGCAATTGGGTATGCTAGGGGACGCGCCGCGCGACGTGCCAGGGGGACTCGCCACGGGACGCACCACGGAACGTGCCAGGGAACGCGCCAGATTGCATTGCTGAGTGTCAATCGATATTGATGTACCGTGCCGGGGGCTGTGCGGTGCTGCGCCGTGCTTAATTGCGATGTGCCATGCCGCCGCGTTTGTGCTCTAAAGCGTGGTGGATCGAGTCCTTATTTGCATCCGAGTCCTGACCGAACTCATCTGGAAGCTCGAGCTGCCTGCGCACATAGGAGCTGCCACAGAGATAATTGAGAGGGGCACATGCCAGGAGGACGCGCCGCGGAACGTCCCAAGGGACGCGCCAGACGACGTGCCAGGGGACATGCCATGGGGACGCACCGCGGGACGTGCCAATGGACTTGCAACTGGGTGTGCTAGGGGACGCGCCGCGCGACGTGCCAGGGGGACTCGCCACGGGACGCGCCACGGAATGTCCCAGGGAACGCGCCAGATTGTATTGTTGAGTGTAGATCGATCTTGATGTACCGTGCCGAGGGCTGTGCGGTGCTGCGTCGTGCTGAATTGCGATGTGCCATGCCGCGTTTGTGCTCTACAGCGTGGTGGACCGAGTCCTCCTTTGCATCCGAGTCCTAACCGAACTGATCTGGATCTTAAGTTAGTGAATTCAACCGTTTCGGTCAAAACATCCTCAGCACATCCTCATGCTAGACATCGACATCCGTCTGGGCGAACTGGACACGTGAAAACAAGTGGTTCGCTCGAGACATCCTCAATGGACACGTGAAAGCAAACGTCTCACTCGAGACATCCTCAACACACCTTCATGTCAGACATCCGCCTGAGCGACCTGGACACGTGAAAACAAACGTTTCGCTCAAGACATGCTCAACACATCCTCATGCTAGACAACCGCCTGGTCAACCTGGACACGTGCAAACAAGCGTCTCGATCGAGACTTCCTCAACACATCCTCGTGCTAGACATCCGCCTGGGTGAGCTGGATGCGTGAAAACATACGAGACGTATCCTCAACCACTCCTCATGCTAAACATTTGCTTGGGAAACCTGGACGTGTGAAACCAAGCGTCTCGCTCGAGAGATCCTCAAGACCTGGGCACGTGACAACAAGCATTTCACTTGAGAGATCCTCTGAATTCTGGTGCCCAGGAGAGGACAACCTATAACACAAAATAAGCGGTTCGCTTGAGATGTCCTCAACAACTTCTGCAATACAAGCGTTTCGTTCAGGACATCCTCAAATGTTTGTTTCGCCGGCCCTGCTCATTCCTTGTTTTTTTTATCGCAGATGAAATTCGCTGGCCCTACAGCCGTCGAGTCTGGGGGTAAACCTCTAAAAGAGAACCCTGGGCTGGAGCCCTTTCTGGGAAAAAAGAGGAGGAGGTGGCAGGGAGAGGAGGAGGGAGGAGGAGGAGGAGGAGGAGGAGGAGGAGGAAAAGGAGGTGAAGGAGGTGAAGGAGGATGACGAGGAGGAGGAGGAGGAGGCTTCCCACCCTGTGCCTTGTAGGTCGGGGGCGGCCAACAACGGAGTGTGTGTGTGTGTGTGTGTTTGTTTGTTTGTGTGCGGTCATCATGGCCAGGGCCACGGCATGTCCCCGGCATTCATGGCCCCCTCGTCTCATTTCAGTGCGTCCCTTGGTCCCACAAGGACCGCGCACGCGCATCGGGCTATGATTCGCGAGCCTCCTCTTTGGACGCCCCCCCCCGTGGACGCCTCCGATATAGGGGCGGGCCTGACATCGGGGCGCCGTTTGCAAAATCACGTCGGGCGTTCGCGGCACTGTCTCGGGCCCCGTGGCCCCCAGCTGGAGTTCACTGTCCAGCCCGGGAGGGATCTCCCCCAGAAAGGCGGGTCGACAGCTCCGGCCGCTTGCCTCGCGGCTTCACGATTCTCTTGCGGCGGTCCCACGGCGGGTGCCGGCCTGCGCGCCACGCAGGGTGAGGGCAACCCCCGATCAGCGTCGACCCAGTCGTGCACAGGGCTCGATCGCTCCGAGATCCGCCGGGGCGGGCGGCGGGGCCCTCCTCGCCACGTTTGTGGCCCCTGTGGCGACTGCCCTGCACGCGCCTCTCCTGTCCCCAGCACTTCGGGGCCCCATGTCGATCCGATCGATCTGCTTCGGTGTCGGCTCTGGCCGCCTCGATCCGATGCGGCCCGGCGCTGTGCAGCCCCTGGCGCGGTCGATCCGACCTGATTTTCAATGCTGCGCCGAGGCGGCCTGTGATGCATCGCACGGCGCACGTTCCGATCCGATCCGATCCCCCGATTCGATGCTGGCTGGTCCTGCCCTGCCCTCTCCGCTCTCCCCGCCCTGCTCCCTCGCTCCTGCTCGCCCCCTCCTGCACGCGAGCGCTGCTGATCTCCCTCGCGCGCCAGTTGCAAGGGGTTGCCAGTGGTCGAGCTCCGAGGCACGGTATAGACGCTCCCAGCCATGTGCATGTAGTTGTTCTTTTGCCGTTGCGCCGTCCAGGCGCGGCTCTCGCGTGAGTGAGTGTCAAGCAGTGGCGAGGTGCCCTGGTCTGCCTAAAGGCCCACCAAAGAATGTTCTAAGAACTGTGTGTGGTTTGCACGACATGCTCCTATCGCATTTCTGGCGGGGGCTGTTTTGTTTTAACAGATCGGCTTCATGTTCTAAGAACTAGGAACAATGCATTTGTTATTGTAAAATTCTGTGGTTCCAGGAACGCTTCGTGGTAGGCCTAGTTATAGGAATGCCGGGACGGTCGGTCCCTGCTTAAGAGTGACTGGTCTTGCCCTCTTCACTACCCTCCCCCTCCGCGTTCACATGGAGCGCAGCCCACTCGGCGGCAAGGCGCCGTCTGTCCAGCGGCAGCCCGCAGGTTAACGCTTCGCGGGAGTCGGGGCTCAAGTGACGGGGGTCAATGCAAACGGGGGTCAGCCAGAGCGCCCGATTCTGCAGGATCCTGCAGGGCCAGGGTCGCATTAATCCGGGCTGGGGTGCAGAATCCTGAAGGATCCTGCAGGATTTTGCAGGGCCAGGGTCGCATTGGCCCAGGTTTGGGTGCAGGATCTTGCAGGATCGCAGGATCCTGCAAGCCTGACTGACCCGGGTCTGGATTGACCCGGGTCAGCAGATCCCCGAGGGAGAGGGTGTGTGCAGCCAACACCGCCGTGCTTTCACAGGCCCGCTTTCCGACCAAGGTCTGTGATCGGTGCGGGCTCTGTGTGGCGGGGGTGGTGGTTCGGGCAAGGGCAGCCATGCACATAATTCCATTGGGCCTGACCAGTTCCTTGGTGCACCTATGTCTCCGGACGCGCCAGGACGCGCCAGGCGACGTGCCAGGGGACGTGCCATGGGGACTCACCGCGGGAACGTGCCAAGGGAACGCGCTACGGAACGTGCCAGCGGACGTGCCAGGGGACGTGCCATGGGACGCGCCGCGCAACGTGCCAGGGGGACTCGCCACGGGACACGCCACGGAACGTGCCAGGGAACGCGCCAGATTGCATTGCTCAGTGTATCGATCTTGATGTACCGTGCCGAGGGCTGTGCTGTGCTGCGCCGTGCTGAATTGCGATGTGCCATGCCGCCATTGAGCTTTGTAGTGGATCGAGTCCTTCTTTTCGTTCGAGTCCTGACCGAACTGATTTGGATCTTAGGCTCGAGCTGCCTGAGCACATAGGAGCTGTCACAGAGCTAATTGACAGGGGGACGTGCCAAGAGGACGCGCCGCTCAACGTCCCAAGGTATGCGCCAGGGGCAGTGCCAGGGGACGTGCCATGGGGACGCACCGCGGGAACGTGCCAAGGGGACGCGCTACGGAACGTGCCACGGGACGTGCCATGGGACGCGCCGCGCAACGTGCCAGGGGGACTCGCCATGGGACGCGTCACGGAACGTGCCGGGGAACGTGCCAGGTTGCAATGCTGAGTGTATCGATCTTGATGTACCGTGCCAAGGGCTGTGCTGTGCTGCGCCGCGCTGAATTGCGATGTGTCATGCCGCGTCCACGCCCCCAGGGCTGCGCTCCCTCGTGAAGTACGCTGCGTCCGCGCTCCCAGGGCCACGTTCCTTAGTGAACTACGCGGTGGCGGGCTCCCAGAACCACCTGGGCATCGTGGGGCGCCCATGCCGCTCGAGTTCTGCAAAACAAGCGTTTCGCTGGAGACATCCTCGAAGCGTCTCGCTCGAGACATCCTCAAGACCTGGGCACGGGAAACCAAGCATTTCACCTTAGACATCCTCTCAATTCTGGCCCCCAGGAGAGGAACAACCTATAACACAAGACAAGCGTTTCGCTCAAGACATCCTCAACTATTTCTGAAAACAAGCGTTTCGCTCGAGACATCCTGAACAAACAATTCCGCCGGCCCTACGCGACCTGGTTATCTATCGCAAAATATGTTCGCCGGTCCTACGCAAGTCGAGACCAGGGGTGAACATCTAAACGAGAACACTGGGCACGAACAAGAGAACCCTGGGCACGAGCCTTTTCTGGGGAAAAACGCCGTAAACATAAATTGGTGCCGTTCCTGGTAGATTTCTTGGATCCGCGCTGAGCCCCCATCCCCCTGGCGCGTTTTGTTGCATCATGTTTATTCGTATTATTCTTGGTATTAAGCTTCTTACCCATATTGTGATGATTGCTATTATGATTTACCTTATTAGTCTTATTATTACAATTGTTGTTGTTGTGTTTGTTGTTGTTGTTGTAGTTGGTGTTGTTGTTGTTATTGTTGTTGTTGTTGTTGTTGTTGTTGTTGTTGTTGTATTGGTTGTTGTTGTTGTTGTTGGGTTTGTTGTGGTTGTTGCTGTTGGTGTTGTTGTTGGTGTTGTTGTTGTTGTTGCTGTTGTTGTTGTTGGTGTTGTCGTTGTTGGTGTTGTTGTTGGTGGTGGTGGTGGTGTTGTCGTCGTTGTTGTTGTTGTTGTTGTTGTTGTTGTTTTTGTTGTTGTTGTTGTTGTTGTTGGTGTTGTTGTTGTTGTGTGTCTTCTTCTTCTCCTCCTCTGTGCATCAGTTTCTCTCTTCCAGTGGTGGTTGGCTCTCTCTCTCCCTCACGGGCATCTCGAGCTCTGCAGAGCATCTCTGCGCGGGGCGCCCCCCAAGGAGAGGTGGATAGAGGCCGAGGACGCGAGGACGAAGAAGCAGGCGGAGGAGGCCAGGGCCAAGGCCCAGGCCAAGGCCCGGGCCGCGAGGGCCAAGGCCAAGGCCAAGGAGCGGAGGGCGAAGGAGAAGACGCCGCAGCCGGCGGCGGGTCGCCCGGCAGTGGCCGCGCCCCTGCCCGGGGAGGGGCAGCAGCAGGGCGCGCCGAGGGGACGAGCAGGCAGAGGAGAAGCAGGAGGAGGAGAGGGAGGAACATGAAAAGGAGGAGGAGGAGGAGGAGGAGGAGGAGGAGGATGATGCTGATGATGCTGATGATGATGATGAGGAGGAGGAGGAGGAGGAGGAGGAGGAGGAGGAGGAAGAAGGGTGGTAGCGAGAGGGAGGAAGAGGGGTGAGGAGGTGGAGGAGGACACTCGGGGCGAGGCAGCGCCTCGTGCCACGCGCCGATGGGGCGCCCGGCGCAGCGCCCCCGCCCTCAAAAGGCCCGTTGGCTGGAGCGTTTCCGCTCGCCCCGAGCGGCCCCAGCGAGCACGCCCCTCCCGGTGCCTGCCCGGGCTGCCGGCGGCGCCCTCGCCCCCGACGCTCGGGCCTCGCGCAAATGGGGGCGAGAACGGGGGGGGGGCGCAGCGGGGGCTGCCGAGACGGCGCCCTTCAGTCAGGACGGCAAATCGTTGGCCGCCGGCCGTTGAGAGTCGGTAGTTCTGGATTCCCAGGTCCCCATTTGCTTGAGGCGCCTACCTCCTTCAATCAACGAGCGTGTTTCCCCCTTCCCTAATCGTTAGGGGGCGGGTGGAAACCCAATCTGCTTCCAACGCCTTCCTACTTCATGTTTCTACCTCCTTCCTCCGACCCATGCGTATCGGGTTGGGGGGATGGGGTTAGGCGAAATGAGGAAGGATATCCTTACCCGTAGGCGGCCGACATTATCGTTCACTGCATCCGGATGCTATCGCTTATGCCCTTTATCCTTCCAACCCCTCCCTCCCAGCACGATAATTATTGTCCACATTTTGGGGACATGCGTAAAGGAGCCCTTTAGGGCCCCAGAGGGGGGCATCTTCGGTGGGGCTCCAAAAGTGCACCTGTCCCCCCCCCCCCCCCCCATTTTTACCGCCCCCCATTTGTAACGTGTCCAAGACGCCTCCCGACGCCGCCCCCCGACGCCTGCCGACGCCTCCAAACATCGACGGACCGCCCCCAAGCGAGCGGCAACGCGCCCGCAACGGGGCGGCAACGTGCGGCGACGCGGCGGAGCCTCGACGGACCCCCCCGTGGGCGGCAGCGAGCCCGCAACGAGGCGGCGACGTGCGGCGACGCGGCGGAGCCACGACGGACCTCCCTGGGCGGCAGCGAGCAGGCAACGAGGCGGCGACTCGGCGAAGCCTCGACGGGCCCCCCCAAGGGGGCGGCGACGAGGTTGCCCCGGCCCCCGGCCCGTGGAGGAGGGCGCGGCCCTGCCGCGGCTCCCTGCGGTGGGCACGTGGGGCCGTTGTCTCTCCGGTGCCGCTGCCATGTCAGGCTCCGGCGTGACAAGCGCGGCTGCAGGGCGAGGCCCCCGGGCCCGCCGCACCACAAGGAGGCGCACGATTTGTGAATTTCATTTTTTGGTCATCAGGTGGCAGAGCATGTCACTTTGTGCTGAGGTGCGCCAAGGAGGTCTTGGCGCTGCAATCCAGTGTTCGTGGCCGCACACGCCTGCCAGGAAAAGGAGACTATAGGAAGGATAGGGGCGGGAGAGAGACCCAGACAGAGAAACCCAGACCCCCTCGAATCACGGAAACATCACGACGACAGGTTTTTCGTTGTTTTCGGCCACCGGGGGCCCTGGCAGGGCCCCGGGACCGTTGGGACGAGAAGCTGGTTCCGGGGAAGCGGTGGATCCAGACCTTTGGGGGTCAACGTTGTGAAACAATCACGACATCGGGGGTCTGGGGAGGGAGCCAGACGCAAAGCCGAGCGTGGAGCGCACGCGCTCAGATGCTGTGGCCCTCTCGTGTCGTCGCAGTGCCGCGTCGTGGCTGCGCTCGCTGGGTTGCGGCGGGCGCTCCGCCGCAAAGCCGGGGCGGGCGAGAGGGGTGGGGGGGGCCGGACAGCGGGGGCCCGCGACATCAGCTGCGTTCGTGCAGCTCGGAGCCACTGTTACGTCGGGCGTGTCCATCCACAGGAGGAAGATTCAAGAATGGTTCAGGCAATAGTCTGGGGACGATTGTTCGTGCTCTTTGGAAACTGTTTGAATATTTGTTTGGCTGTTTTTAGTTTTCTTCAAAAACCCGCCTGCAGGAGGACATGCCCGACTTAAAGCTGCTGGCCCCGCCGCCCATGGCTGCCGACCCGCCGCCCTTGCCGCAAGTTCCGCTCGGTACGGGGCCGCTGCCGGCGCTGGGGGGCACCATAAGAGAACCTGCTTCGGCGGCGAGCGAGGAGAGGAAGTGAGAGGGAGAAGGCTCCCTCTCGAAGAAGAAACCACCGGCATACACATAAATAGTTGGCGCTCCGCGCGGATTTCGCGGATCCGAGCTGGGGCCCCCCAGCGGCAGCATAAACATATTGTTGTTGGCGCTCCGCGCGGATTTCTTGGCTCCGTGCTGGGGCCCTCGGGCGGCGCCTCCGGCGCCGCCCTTGGCGCGCTCCGCGCGCCACTGTTGGGGGTCCAGGCCCGATGCCAGAAATCAGCGCGGAACGCCAAAAATGCATGTTTATTCTGTTTTTTTCGTATGATGCACGGGGCAGTGGGGCTTCTCAGAAGCGCTCGCACCCTCTGAGGGGCTTCTTGTTTGCCTTCGGGGAAGGCTGATAAAGTTTTTCAGAAGACCGTGGGGCTTCCGAGCCTTCTCATAAGGCCCCGTTGCACTTCCCCCCCGGGCTCGCCGCCGACTGCCGTGTGCAATCCAGTCGCTATGACACTCCTGTTGCTTCTCCCCCCCCTCTCTCGCTCGACCTGGGAGGTATCTTGTCACACCGAGGGACAACCAGTGACATAAACAGTCATCAGCATTCAGGAGGGGCAAAACACACAGACACAATTGATCGTCGATTCCAATGAAAACAATGGAAAACATGATCGACCCACGAACCCGGAAAGGAATACAGAAATGCAAGGCATGGCAACGTTTCAAAGACACCTGATTGGGCGACGGGCAAACAACGCAATGCTGAGTGTATCGATATTGATGTGCCGTGCCGAAGGCTGTGGTGTACAGCGACTTGCTGAATTGCGATGTGCCATGCCGCGATTGTGCTCTATAGCGTTGTTGGCCGAGTCCTCCTTTGCATCCGAGTCCTGACCGAACTGATTTGGATCTTGAGCTCGAGCTGCCTCAGCACATAGTAGCTGCCCCAGAGCTAATTGACAGGGGAGCATGCCAGGAGGACGCGCCGCGGAACGTCCCAAGGTACGCGCCAGGCGACGTGCCAGGGGACGTACCACATGGACGCACCGCGGGACGTGCCGAGGGGATGCGCTACGGAACGTGCCAATGGACGTGCCAGGGGACGCGCCGCGCGACGTGCCAGGGGGACTCGCCACGGGACGCGCCACGGATCGTGCCAAGGGACGTGCCACGTTTCAATGCTGAGTGTATCGATCTTGATGTACCGTGCCGAGGGTTGTGTTGTGCTTCGCCTTGCTGAATTGCGATGTGCCATGCCGCGATTGTGTGCTCTATAGCGTTGTGGATCGAGTCCTCCTTTAGCATCCGGGTCCTGACCGAACTGATCTGGATCTTGAGCTCGAGCCGCCTCAGCACATAGTAGCTGCCCCAGAGCTAATTGACAGGGGAGCATGCCAGGAGGACGCGCCGCGGAACGTCCCAAGGTACGCGCCAGGGGACGTGCCAGGGGACGTGCCATGGGGACGCACCGCGGGAACGTGCCAAGGGGACGCGCTACGGAACGTGCCAGTGGACGTGCCATGGGACGTGCCATGGGACGCGCCGCGCGACGTGCCAGAGGGACTCGCCATGTGACGCGCCACGGAATGTGCCAGGGAACGTGCCAGGTTGCAATTCTGAGTGTATCGGTTTTGATGTACCGTGCCCAGGGCTGTGCTGCGCTGCGCCGCGCTGAATTGCGATGTGTCATGCCTTGTCCACGCCCCCAGGGCTGCGCTCCCTTGTGAATTACGTATCCGAGTCCTGGCCGATTTGATTTGGATCTTAAGCTCGGGCTGCCTCAGCACATAGTAGCTGCCCCAGAGCCAATCGTCAGGGGAACATGCCAGGAGGACGCGCCGCGGAACGTCCCAAGGTACGCGCCAGGCGACGTGCCAGGGGTTTGGCTTCGTGGCCGTCTGGCCGCAGTCTGCGCCTTTTGTGATGGGCCGAATTTCCACCTCCGCTACCATAGGCAAGAGAGGGAGGAGGAGGAGGAGGAGGACGAGGAGGAGGAGGAGGAGGAGGACCAGTGCAAACCCAAGAGCCATCAACGATGTTGGGATACACCCTCCCTCCAAGTTCACTCTTCATAAACCCTACAACGGTTCATTACCATTGAAGGATCTGCCTCGTTGGAAGAACCGTTTGAAGACCCGGAAGCATGCAAAATCATTGTTCTCGACATTCCAACGCCACAGATCAACTTGACTTTTGCGTCTTGACGATCTTGGATCGTGCCAGAACGCCGTTTTTTTTAAATAAAAAAAATCAACACCGCGAACCAATGTAACTGTTGCACCCGCAGAATCGGGAACCCTTCTAAACCACCCTTTGTGGTACGTTGATCGTGGGAATCCGCGAAATTCTTGCAATTTTCATGGACGAATGTGCGCGGCGCTCCTGCGAAAACCACATTTTCAAAAGGAGCCGCCTTCAGTACGTCTTTTAGAGCGAATGTGCGCGGAGCTGAGGCGAGAGCCACATTTTGAAAACTGGTCATCCTCAATCCGTGAAGCTTTTCCAATGTTTAAAACGAATGTGCGCGATGCCACGGCGAGAGCCACATTTTGAAAACGGATTATCCTCAATTCGTGAAGCTCTTGCAAAGTATTGACATCAATGTGCGCGGCGTTAAGGCGAGAGCCACATTTTGAAAGCCACCCGCCCTCCATCTGTGAAGCTGTTGCCAATGTTAAGCTTCAGAGCCATAAGTGGTGAGGAAGTATCAGGCGAAACGCCCGGCCCTCCCTAAAATCTGATTTCGGAGTGCGACAGGGAGAAATCACTCATAAGGAACATGATCGGCACACGAACCCGGAAAGGAGCATAGACATGTGATGCATGCCAACGTTTCAAAGACACCTGATTGGGCGACGGGCACATGCAATGCTGAATGTATCGATCTTGATGTACGGTGCCGAGGGCTGTGCTGTGCTACGCCGTGCTCAACTGCGATGTGCCATGCCGCGATTGTGCCCTATATAGCGTTGTGGATCGAGTCCTCCTTTAGCATCCGAGTCCTGACCGAACTGATCTGGATCTTAAGCTCGAGCTGCCTGAGCAGATGGTAGCTGCCCCAGAACCAATCGACAGGGGGACATGCCAGGAGGACGCGCCGCGGAACGTCCCAAGGGACGCGCCAGGCGACGTGCCAGGGGACGTGCCGTGGGGACGCACCGCGGGACGTGCCAAGGGGACGCGCTACGGAACGTGCCAATGGACGTGCCACGGGACGTGCCAGGGGACGCGCCGCGCGACATGCCAGGTGTACGCGCCACGGAACGCGCCAAGGAACGTGCCAAGGAGCACTGTTGAGTGTATCGATCTTGACGTACCAGGGCTGTGCTGTGCTGGGCTGTGCTGAACTGCGATGTGCCATGCCGCGATTGCGCTCTCTCTCTCTCTCTCTCTCTATATATATATAGCGTTGTGGATCGAGTCCTCTTTGCAACTGGGTCCTGACCGAACTGATCTGGATCTTAAGCTCGAGCTGCTTGAGCAGATGGTAGCTGCCCCAGAACCAATCGACGGGGGGACATGCCAGGAGGACGCGCCGCGGAACGTCCCAAGGGACACGCCAGGCGACGTGCCAGGGGACGTGCCATGGGCACGCACCGCGGGACGTGCCAAGGGGACGCGCTACGGAACGTGCCAATGGACGTGCACCACGCGACGTGCCAGGGGGACTCGCCACGGGACGCTCCGCGGAACGTGCCAGGCAACATGCCAGGCTGCAATGTCGATATTGATGTACCCTGCCGAGGGCTGTGCTGTGCCTGGGCGACCTGGACACGTGAAAACACGCGTTTCGCTCAAGACGTTCTCAGCACATCCTCATGCTAGACATCCGCCTGGGCAACCTGGACACGTGCACACAAGCGTCTCGATCGAGACTTCCTCGACACGTCCTCATGCTAGACATCCGCCTGGGCAACCTGGACACGTGAAAGTAAGCCTCTGGTTCGAGACATCCTCAACAAATCCTCATGCTAGACATCTGTCTGGGCAACCTGGAGGCGTGAAACCAAGCGTCTCGCTCGAAACATCCTCAAGACCTGGGCACGTGAAAACAAGCATGTCACTTGAGAGATCCTCTGAATTCAGGTCCCCAGGAGAAGGCAATCTACAACACAAAGCAAGCGTTTCGCTCGAGACATCCTCAACAATCTCTGAGAAACAAGCGTTTCGCTCAGGACATTCTCAAACATAATGTCGCCGGCCCTACGCGACCTCGGTATTTACCGAGATTAAGTCGAGGCCGGGGGGTTAACCGACCAAAAGAAAACCCTGGGCCAGAGCCCTTTCCGGGAATAAAGCTGTTCAGAGAAGGCGGGGCACCTTGGGATACACCTCAATGTGGGCCACAGAGCTTGCGCACCATCATGTTGCCAGCGTCATGTCCTTCCAGGCGTTCAGGTATTTTGCGTGCAGTCGGCGCTAGTCGCAACGGGAAGCCTGCGAAAGAAATCCGGATCGGCTTCCTAAGCTCCGTCGAGGGTGGGGTTTATTCTGCAGCCCCCCGCAGGCGCCCAGGATGTCGAGGAAAATCGTTGCTGGCACGGGACCCCTGGGGAGGGAGGCAGGTGACCGCAGAATGCGCGGCGACAGCAGTTCAGGTTTGTGTGCGTCAGTGTGGCAGAGATCGCCTCTCTTTTTAAAACCCTCTTCGAGGAAAATGCATTCTGGACAGTGCACTTTGGACCCCCGAGACCTGGGACGCAACACTCTAGTAGTGCGCTCTGCGAGGGGGACCGGTCCCAGACTGGGCCGGAAGCACTGAACCATGTCCCTGAGCCAGACCCCTTCGCGTTGTGACAAAAGTCGAGGCGGGAGGTCACTCGCTATTTTCGGCCTCCAGGGGCCCTTACAGGGCCTCGGGACCGTCAAGAATCGACTCAGGATGAAGAGCCGGTCCTGCGGAAGGAGTCCAGACCTCTGGGGGTCGACGTTGTGAAAAAGTAACGACGTCGGGGGTCTGGGTCTCCCGTCCCAGACATCCGCCGATCTGATGTTTCCACCCGCGGCCCCGCAGAGGCCCCCGTGGAGGGGTGTTTTTCGTCCGGGATCTTTCATTGAACCTGGGCCCGATACAACAGGCCCCGGAGGCCGAAAACATCCAG
>CAUYUJ010020677.1:72837-140337 GCA_963575745.1 Prorocentrum cordatum
AGCAGAGTCCGCGCCCTCGTCCTCGCCCCCGCCCGCAGGGCGGTGAGCCCGCGGCGGAGGCCCCTGGTGGCGCCGCGCTGGCGGCCCTTCCACTCCTCTTGGGCCGCTGGCGTCCCTTCGGCCTTCCCCATCGGCCTCGCCCTCCCCAGGGGTCGTGGGGGTCGCCGCGGCCTCTGCAGCTGCTCCAGCGGCGCACCAGTCCTCACCTCCGACGCCGTCGCCGCCTCTGACGCCCTCCGCCGCCTCAGAGCCCCAGTCCTCACCTCTCATAGGTGGCGCGCTCTGGCCACCGTCCTCGCCACGAGCGACGGGGCTCCCACTGATGGGCTCGGCGGGAGGAGGGGCGGGGCCAGCGCCCACCTCCTCTGCTGCTGCCGTCGGCTCGCCACCGCCAAGGCGCCGCAGCGTGACGGCAACCTCGCTCGCGATCCTGGGCGCGAGCCCAGCACGCAGGCGCGCGATAGCCGCGCTGCCCGCGGCCGAGGGCGGCGTCTTGCACTCCAGCCCGAAGCTGCAGGCGCGAGCGGCTCCAGTGAACCCGCACCTGGAGCATGCGACCAACGGCAACCTCCGCTCCAGCTCGCTGTCCAGCACAGGAGCGATGGCGACCAGGTCGTGCGCCGCGAGCCCCTTCTGCACCAGCAGCTCGTTGGCCTTCACCGCGTCCTCCAGGATGCTGCCAGGGCACTCGCCCGCGCGGTTGGTCCACCTGCAGACCTCACACCATCTGTCCTTGCCCTTCCCGCGCCAGCTGCAGCTCAGCCACGCGGAGGCTTCGCGGCGCCGCCGAACCGCCCTCTTCGGCCGCTCCTTGCGATGGGTGGTGTCGCTGCCATCCACCCATGTGCCGACCGCAGTGCACCGCATGGCCACCAAGTCCACCTGCTGCCGAGCCAGGTGCAGCTTGCGGCGATCGGCGGCCGAGGCACGGCCCTGGGCAGCCGCCGCCTTCGCAGCTGCGTCGGCGTACGAGTTGCCCTTCCAGTCGCGGTAGCTGATGGCGCCGTCCACGACCTGCCTCCTGGTGCGGTGGGCAGGGACCCATCGGAGGTGCACTGCACGACCAAGCCCTCCTCTGTCGTCCACCAGGGCCCACGCCAGCCGCCACAGGTGCGCCCAGGAGTACGCGTAGGCGGCAGTGTTCGTGCGACCCGCCTTGTAGAAGCCGTCGTACACGTACTTCGAGTCGACCACCAGCGTGACCACGCCCAAGCTGAACCGCAGCGCCATGATCACCGCCATGAGCTCGCCCCCGTTGATGTCGACGTAGGCGCCGCACAACTGCCCAGCAACGGAGGCCAGGTAGCAATCGGCATCGGGCTGCAAGGCGACCACGCTCCAGCCGACCGATGCGAACTCGTCGTAGTCGGCCTCGAACGCGGAGCCGTCGAGGAAGAACTCGCCACCAGGGAGGACCCCGCCGTCGTGGTCGCCGCGCCAGCACACCAGGTCACTGGCCCGTGGCTTGCGTAGCCCAGGCGGCGTCGGCCACAGGCACCGTTCCAACAGCAGGGTGACCTCGGGCAGGTGGCTCCGCTTCCTGAGGTCCGCGATCTCCTTCGGAAGCGTCAGCACCTCTCTCCAGCATTCGCAATCGCAGTGGCGATGCAGGAGCGTCCCTCTGCCCCCGCACCGCAGGCACTCAGCACACTCGGCAAGGCCCTTCTCCTCCTTGCGCGCCTGGGGCCACTGCCCATTGACCACCAGGGAGTGGAGGTACGCCCGCTCCTTGAGGGTGAGCCGCACCTTGGTGCCCGCGGCGATACCGTCCCTACTGTCCGCCACGCTCGTGACACAGCCAGTGGAGGTGAGCCTGATGAGCGGCTCCAGCGTCCCGCCCTCCGCCAGGTGAGTGCACCCAGGCGCCAGGCTGGCTTGTCTCCACTGCCACTTCACGATGGCCCGCTGCACCAGCTTGATCACGATCCACGGGGAGATGTCAAAC
This sequence comes from Prorocentrum cordatum, assembly GCA_963575745.1. Taxonomy (NCBI): domain Eukaryota; class Dinophyceae; order Prorocentrales; family Prorocentraceae; genus Prorocentrum; species Prorocentrum cordatum. The sequence goes on from CAUYUJ010020677.1 coordinate 74,783, forward strand.
GGCGCAAGGAGGCCACCATCGTCCATCCTCCAGCAATTGGCCGTGACGACCTCCCAGTCAATCCTCCGCAGCGAGAGAAGCGTCGCCGCGCAAGGGCCCTGGACGTGGGCCCACGTGACCGTGCGCGCGTCCTGCAGGCATAAGACCACCATGTGGCGTGGCACCCAGCCCTCCCACACCGCGCGCAGTAGCATCTGCACGGGCTTGCACGTGGCGTCGACTATCGGGTCGAGCCCTGGCTGGAGCATCATCGTGAGGGTCCTTGACTTCTCCGCCGTGGTGTTCGACACCGCCACGAACGTCAGGGACCTGGCGCGATCGAGCTCGGTCGTGGTGCAGCCTGTGATGGCCGTGCCGTACCCGATGCTGGGGTGCAGGGCGGTCTTCGCGAGCCTCCTCGTCGCGGACTTCCTGCCTTTCGGCATCTTGACGATCTTCACCCTCCGAAGGCGCTGCTGGGCCTGCTGCATCCTTCCTGCTCGTACTTCACGTCCGAGCCGCTTGCCTCCACTGAAGTCGACGCCCAGGTTGCGCTCCTGCCTCGCCGCAGTGACGCCTGCCGTCTTCTGCAGCCTCCGCTCCAGCTCGTGCCTCGCCTCAGGGTAGTTGGAGAGGGCCCTGGACTTCTTGGTGGCGATGCGAAGGTCGGCCTTCCCCAGGAGCTCCTTGAGGCGCCGTGTCGCCGTCGCCACCTCATCCACCGTGCGCCGCAGGCCTCCGACACGCTTCAGGATGAGATCGTCCACCACCACCGACAGGGAGACGGTGGGCACCAGCGCTTGCAGCTTGTCGAGGGGCTCGATCAGCATCATCTTGAGCATGAGCGTGGCGAAGCCGTCGCCTGGCAGCACCGCCTGCTTGGTGGCGATGGGGTTGCTCAAGGCCTCTCCCAGCGCAAGCCACCTCGGAGATCTGTAGAGGCTGACCTGCAGCTTGAGCTGCCACAGCGGGAAGCCCGTTCGCACCGCCGCCAGGATGAGGCGCCCGTGCTGCACCTGCTCGTACGCCTTGAGCAGGTCGAGCAGCACCAGCGCTGACACCCAGCTAGAGGCGTCACCAGCCTCACGCCCCTTCGCCGAGGCCCACTCGCACTCTACCGCCTGCTGCCACACCGCCCTCTCGCAGCCCTTGCCTCTGGGCGCCCAGAAGTAGGGGCGGTCGTTCCTGCGCTCCCAGGCGTCCGCCAGCGGCTTGCGCAGCCTCGCCTGGACCCTGGCCACCACGTGGATGATGGCCACAGGGCGAACGCCCCCGAGCCGCTTAGCCAAGAACACGATCTTGGTGTGCAGCTGCGGCCACTCCGCCATCTGCTCCACGGCCATCAGCAGGTCGATCAGAGCCTCTAGCCCCTCGCTGCTGAGCTCGAGGAGCTGCCTGGGCTTGATGGCCTCGAAGCCCGAGGCCGTGTCCTTCTTGAAGGAACGGAGGCAGCGGCGCAGGTCCTCCACGGACGGCCGCGGAGGCCGTTCGCCCAGATCTGAGGGCCACTGCAGCTCGGCGTGGTCGCACTCGATCCTCCAGTGCTTGCCCCACTCGGCCTCGAGGAGTTCGAGCTCCTTGCCGAGGCCTGCGGGGCCCGAGCTGCCACTGCAAGTGCTGCTCTGCCATCCTACTGGCACCCGAGTGACGGCGTGCAGCCCTGCTGCTCCTCCCTTGAGCTGCTTACCCACCCACTCGTCAAAGCGCTTGCCTCGCTCGGCAAGATCTCGGTGGGCTAGCTCGCTGGCATGCCGCTTGGCGAGGTCAGCCATGTGTGCCAGCGCGAACGGGTCCCACAGCGCCACCGCGCCGTACAGCAGGAAGCCGTGCCATCTGCCTGCCACTGCACCGCAGCTGGCCGCACTGCCCTCAGCCTCCTCAACCTCATCCTCCTCCTGCAGCGTCCGAACCCGCTGCGGCACGCGAGCCGCGAGCGCAGGCAGGTACCCGAGCGCCTCCTGCCTGGCGCGTGGCGCGCCCACCTTGGAGGCGGCGCGCAGCGCGTTGGCCACCCTGGCCACCCACGCCGCCTCAGGGGTAAGCCTCGGCGACCTCGCCTGCTGCACCCCGCTCTTGACGACGACCTTGGTGGAGAAGCCTTCAGCTCTACCAGAATACCTGTCGCGCTCCTCCCCCAGCTGGTACACGTCGATCCACTCCTCCTCCGCGCACTGGAGGAAGGCGCCCAGGGCCATGCTGAGGCCCTCCTTGACCTTCTCCTCGTCGCATCCTCCTCCTGCTGGCACGCACTTCCCGCCAAGGAGGCGGTCGGCTGGCTCCTCCAGCCCTCTCCACGGGCTCCGCCGCGCCTCTGGTCTGGTCCTCAGGCGTGCTCCTCGCCTCCCGCTCCCGTGCTCCTCAGGCGTGCTCCCCAGGCGTGGCCCCTCAGTTTTAACCCTCGAGAGCCCTCGTGGGGTTGTTTTTTCTTGGGCCTGTGCCTCTCGTGGCTGCTTGGGCCCAGGCTCTCGCCGACGAGGCGTGCTCCTCGCCTCCCCACGAGGCCCAGCTTCCTCAGGCTCCCGCAGCAAGCCGCATCCTCGCACTGCCTCCTGCCACTGCTCGTCCAGCTGCCCGCAAAGCTGGCCAAGGCTGACCGCCGAAGCCGCGGTGGCCAGCGCAGGGGGCGGCGCGAGCACACTGCGAAGAAGAAGAAGAGGAGGAGGGAGGGAGGAGGAGGAGGGAGGAGGGAGGAGGAGAGGAGCAGGAGGAGGAGGAGGAGGAGGAGCGAGGAGGGGGAGGGGAGGGGAGGAGGAGGAAGGAGGAGAGGAGGAGGAGGAGGAGGAGGAGGAGAGGAGGAGGGGGAGGGGGAGGGAGCAGCTGGGGGGAGGAGGAGGAGGAAGAGGCGGAGGAGGCGAGAGGAGGAGGAGGAGGAGGAGGAGGAGGAGGAGGACGAGGGGAGGCAGGATGGAGGAGGGAAAGGGTCGGCACGCAGATTGAATGTTGAGTTCGATGGTCTCCGCCCGCCTTGCCAGGCGGGTGCCCCCCTGAGCTCTCTGACGACTTGGGACAGGGCCAGTGGGGGCATAACGAATCATCGGCGAGCCTGAAGTTCCCTTCGTAGGTGGCCACATGCGAGCCCTACCCCTGCCACCCAAAAATTTCGGAGGGGGGAGGCGAAGTGAACCCCACCCTCCCCCTCAGAAATCGTGGGGGGTAGGGGTAGGGTTCGCATGTGGCCCCCCCCACTTCGGGTGCCTTCCCTCCATGGCAGCGCTGTAACTGGAGAGCCCCACCACTGTTCAGGCACACCCTGGAGCAATCCGTGTGATGAACCTCAGAAGTCAGACTCGCTGAAGGAGCCGCATCTGCGGCAGAGCAAAATGCTGAGGGGAACGCTGTCGTTCAAATACCAGAGTAGTAGATATCGTGGCATCGGGGATTGGCGGACAGGGCAGAGTGGTGCTTACAATATCCTAGACAAAGCTCGCTGCACCTGGTGTCAAATATTCTCTCTCGCTGCCACATCTGACTCTGCACGCCGCACATATCCACCTGCTTCCTAATCCCACAAGCCCTTTCGGGCTAAGGTGGTCCAGCGAGTTCTCTCTGGGTCTGGTGGGGGGGGGCGGAAGGGTTGGAGCGCCCAAGATGGCTCCAAGATGGCCTCCGATGCTCCAAGATGGCCTCTAAGGCGGCTCAAGATAATCGAAGATGGTTCAATATAGCTTCCGACATACTTCCAACAGGTCCGACGAGGGCCACAAGACGTTTCTGAGTGCTCTCGAAACCCCACCCCACCAAGAGGCCAAACTCCGTCAAACACCATAGGACAAGTGATGGTTACCTTCGCGCCTGTTTGGTTCCGATGCGCGTCTGGGGTCTCAGAATGGCCCCAAGATGGCCCACGAGAGGCCCAAGCGGGGCGCAATAACCACCCGAAACGGCCCCAAGACCGTTCCGAATCGGCCCAAAAGCGTCCCATGAGCGCCCCAAGAAGCGAGTTCCCCGGTGTCCTTGATTTTCGTTCCTTCCTTGGGCTCCTCGGGTTCCCTGGGGTTCCTCCGGCTCCTCGCCCGGGCTCCTTGCTCGGGTCCCTCGGTTTCCATCTGCAGAGCACGGCCAAACAGCGGCTCCAGGCAACAGATCTTGGATCAGGCACGGGCGGCCCGTTTTGATTTCGAACTGTTATCTGGCAGGGGTAACGTGGGTGACCTGGCCCGTGCGGCGCACCTCGTGGGCGTGGCGCACCCGGCTGCCGTCTGCATTGGCTGCCGCTGGTTGTCGATGGCGGCCCCTGCCTGTGCTGTGCTGAGTCCCTGGTGTTAGCTCATGTGTTGCGGGGGCGGGTGAGAGTGAGAGTCACGACCGTCCTTCGGGGGGGCAGCTTGATCAGCATTCCTGATGCATCCCACCAGCCCGCTATGGCGTGAGTGGTTCAGAGCGTGTCTTTCTCCGATCCCTCTTCGGGGAAGGGTTCACCCCTCCCCCTACCCCCCCCCCTGGACCTGGACGGGGCGCCCCGCGACCGATTGGAGCGTCCAAGACGGCCTCGGCGAGACGGCAAAAATCATTGATGTTGCTTAAGCTTGAGGCCAATGTTGGCCTCCTGTGGGGGGGGCTGTGACGCCCCCTCTCTTTTTGATCGATCTCCTCATGGATGGCCCCAAGATGGCCCCCAAGGCACCCAAGAGTGCCCCAAGAGGCGCCCAGGAAGCCCCAAGAGGCCCCAGAGGCTCTCCCGAGGCACCCAAGACGCTTCAAGAGGCCCCCAGGACCGCCAAGAGGCCCCTAGGACGCCCCAAGAGGACTTCAAGCTTCCAGGAAACATCTGGAGAGACTCCGAGAGGCTTCCTAGAGGCCTCTGGCAGTTCTGCTCGCCCACCTCCTCCTTCTCCTCCTCCTAATCCACCACCACCTCCACCGCCGCCTGTTCCTCCTTGTCCCTCCTCCGTTTTCCAGCCCTCCCCCCTCCTCCCCGGCGGCGCGTGCTGGTCCCTCCCGCGGCGAGCGCACGGTGATCGGAAACCAGCAAAAACGTTGCTTTCAAACTGTGGTGCTCGCCTTGGCGCCGCGCACATGCGCATCAGACGTTTGCAACCGTTTCGCGGAATCGCACGGTTGGAGTCCCAGGGAATGCGGTGCTGGTGCGATTTCGGATTATCGAGACGCGCCAGTCACGTTGGCTCGCGGTGTTGAAATCTCAGGAGCGGTGGTCTGACACGATTTAGGTTCGTCATGACGCAACAACCATGTTGGTTCGCGACGTTGAAATCCAAAGAACAATGCTTTGGCACAGTGGAGGGTTCTCAGACAGCTGTCTTCCAATGGGGCACTTCCCGCAATGAACGTAAATTCTTGTAATGACCTATGAAAGAGGGAACTTCGAGGGAAGGTATATTGCAACAGCCTCGATGCGTCTTGGGTTTACACTTGTCCTGCTCCACCTCCCCCTGTCCTGCTCCTTACGAATACCACAACTTCCCCTAAAACAGTGGCACTGCTATCGATACTACCCCTACAACCACAAGTACTACTGCTCCGCTACTCCAACTATTACCGTTACTACTACCACTGCGCCTACTACTCCTGCTGCCACCGATATACCCACCGCCTTCACCATTGCCACTACCACTCTAGAACCTAGCATTGCCGCTGCCTCTGCCTCGACCACCAGAACACCACCACTACCATCACTACAACGCAAACGACCTCGAAGAGAGGCACCGAGTACGCTGTTATAAAGGCCAGAGAACGTACGTAAGCAACTCACAAGCCGCAAGTCATTCCGGCACGCTGCCGTTAAAAAGCCACAGAGACAGCTGATCATGGGAGCCGCTGAACCGAGAATCAGGAAAATACGTTCTCAACTTTAGTATCCGCTTCACTCTTCTGTTCCTGTTTCTCCTCCTCACTGTCCTCTTCTCGCCCGTTTCCCCTTGTCCAATTATAATGTCATTTCTCCTCGACTCGCCTGCCCTCCTGTAGTTTTATTACCCTCTACGTCAACTGCTATGGTAACCGCTCTCTTGACACATTTTTGTTGATCCCGTCTGGCCATCGACGCCCAGTCGGACCCATCGACAAGCTGCACAATCATGCACGTGATGTTGTCGCGACTGTTCCTCTCGGGGTGGGCTAGGTGAAGCGAAGCGCAGGCGGGGAAGAAAGTACGACAGAGCACAGGAGCTCGGACAGGTGGCGAAGAAAAACATGTCGTGAGAAGATGCCCGCCACCGTGCTGTAGGCTTAGGTCGGGCATGTCCCCCTACAGGCGGATTTGTACGAAAAATAAAAAAAGGAAACAGCACGAACAAAGAATCGAATAATCTTCCAAAAATCGTCCCCAGTCTATTTCTAAATATTTTTGGATATCCCTTCTGCCGAGGGACAGGCCCGACTTAACTGTAGGCGTCCAGTGAAGCGTCCTCGGGCCCTTTCAGATTCTCTGCGCTGGGTACGGTGAATGCCCTGCCAAGGGCCCAGACCCCCAGACAGCATTTTCGGTGTCGCTGGACTTTCCTGGAGGGGCCCTGGGGCACACGAATACATGGACACAAATGACAGGATTCACCATATTTGTCCATACTTTCTAGGTTTTTGTCATCCCCCCATTTGCCATATTTTCCAATATTTTCTGGGGGATCGACGATTAACTGTGTCTGTGTGTGTTTTTGTTCCCTCCTGAGTTCCTGGACTTCTTGGGAGCGTGGCTGAGGACTAGTATGTCGTCTCCTGAGATGGCCCCAAAGGCCGTCCCAGTGATCTCATGGGAATCCGGACCCAAAGCAAAAATCATAAAAAACAGGCACGTCTGGCGTCTGACTATTGTTTTCTCGGCTTTGTGGTCTGAATGGCAAGCGCCCCAAACAACCAAAGACGTCCCGCAACAGAGCCCCAATACGGTTCCCAAGAGCAGCCCTGCTGGGGGAAGTCGGGAGCGGCCAAGAGGGGGTGTCCAAGAGGGGGGGGTGCAAATCCGCCGACCCCTTGGGGTTCATCGGCGTGTGAGATCTCCCCCCTCCCCAAACCCCTCCCCTGGGAGCCCGGTCCGGTCGATTTGGAGGGGGGGGGGTCTGTTCAAATTCCCCGGCTGCCCCGGGGAACACATCCGCTCCCGAAAATCCTACAGGGACTCCTCCGGTGGCCTCGAAATGGCCCCGGGACGCACCACGACAGCTCAAGAGGACCTCCACGTGGCCTTCGGTGGCTCCAAGATTCCCCAATATGGGGCTCAAGACAGCCCACGATGCCTCCAAGACGCTCCAAGAGGCCCCGAAGGGGCGCTCCAAGAAGGTCCATGACGTCCCAAAAAGGTCCCAAAAGGCGCCCAAAACGGCCCAAAACGGCGCCAAGACGGCCCCAAAGGCTCCCGAATCGGCCCGAAAGAGTCCCAAGACGGCTCCTAGAGGGTCCCCAGCGGCGGAGCCCGAACCGAAAATCCGAGCCCTCCGCTCCCACCTGGCCCTGGGACACCCCACGAGCCGCCCAAAAGGTCCCAAGAGACCCCCAAAAGACCTCCAAAAACCGCCCGAGAAGCCCAAAAGAGGCCCCAAGAGGTCCGGACCGTAACCCCATGGACCTCCCTCAAGGACCTCAAACCAGAAATTTGACCCCCCCGGGCCCGGCACGAGCGCATCACGGGACTTTTCCGGGGTCAAGAGGGCCTAAACACGGGCCAAGAAGGCCCCAAGAAGCCTCCAAGACGGCCCACGAGAGCTCCGAGACGCCAAACGACCTCTGCGACTTCGGTAGTCTTCTCTTGCACGCGCCGCTCCTGTCGCCTTTTGATGATTCCCCACCTGTTGCTGCTGCAAATGTTCCGTGTCCGAGAACGCTCCTCCGCACGCCGCGCACGTCACGTCGCACCTCGTTCTCTCGCCCGTCCGCGCATTTCCGACAGAGCCTCTCCCCCGATGAATTGCGCTTCTTCTGTGCACCCGACATTTCCGCCTGCTGTTTCAACAGCGTCAGACATGTCTTGCTCGAGCGCATTTAAGGGGTCGGCGGATGTGGCGTAAGCCTGAAGAATCATGACTGGCGGCATGTGCGCGGCCCAGCGGGGGGGCCAGGGACGTAGTGAAATGAGAAGAGGCGCAGTGAAATCTGGGGAAATATCATGGCCCACGCCATGAGATCCACCCCCCCTAGTCATCACCCCCCTTTTGCCGCCCCCGAGGAAGTCGAGATGGCTTTCGGGGCCTTCCGACCCCAGCTGGCCCCGGAGACCTGGGCCGCGGAGGCATCCAGAGGCCCCCGACGGGCGCACCCAGAAGGACGCCGGCCCGTAACGTAGGCACGGTGCACTTCTTGGCCCATTCCACAACAGTCTCCGTGGGGGGCTTCGGCCAGCCCCGCTGGCCCCGGAGGCTGCGTCAAAAGTAGACCCCACCGGCTTTCCCGCCCAAGCAGGCCTCTGAGAGAGCACGAGGCAAGTTCCGAGCTGACCCCAAGATACCTCCAAAGCGGCCCAAGATGGCCGCAAGACGGCCCGAGATGTCCCCAAGACGCCCAAGAGAACTCCAAGATGACCTACAGCAGGCCATCAGGATACCCAGATCGGTGATTCGCCTTGGGTGTTTCAATTTTTGTCCAGGTCCCCCAATGGTGTCCCCAAGCGCTGCGGGAACCATCTGTCCAACAACATGGCCGTTCCTTCGCTCGGCATTTCACTACACAGGCGCTTCCGAAGGCAGGGAGCGCCGGTGATTCGTTCCAGGCGGCGCCGATCGCATGGTAAAAGCTTGCATTCGGTTGTACTGGGTGGGGAGAATAGAAGTAGGCATTGAACGAGTTGAGCATACATAAAACACTTTGTATGGTTTGTCAACTATGGACTGACGCGTTGGAGGATGGAGAAAGAACGAAAGAAAAAATACCCCCTGGACTGAGAACATAGAAAACGGAGGGGGTTCTGCTACCGTGGATCACCCGCGTCGTCCGATGCGCTATCGTTTCCCACTGCGAGGTCCTTTACAGGGAGCGCAAACCTTACACATCAACATCGAGTAGGAATGGACATATCATGGGGCGGTCTTACCAGACTACAAGCATAGACATGAACCTACTTCTAGGGTCCAGAACGTCATGGCTTTGAACGGGTCATGTCTCCTCCGAGTGCCAGTCCACCTGCCAATCCGGAACAGTACGACCTTGTGTTTCCTGTCGCACGCTCGAGGTGGATGCAATGACTTCCCCCCTTCCCTCGTGAGGACAACGCGTGCTGTGGGCACCGCGCACATAATTACGGGGGGGGTATTGGACAAGGAACCCTCAAGATAAGGAATCCAGGGTCTGAAAGCTGATGCAACTCCAATCATGGATCGGCCATGGATGCCACCGCCGCCCTCCTCGGATGAGCAGTCCTCCAGGATCTGCAGCCGCCCCGGCACATTCCTTGACGAACGCCCCCGCCGTAACCATCATGGAATGGCCCAGAACGGAGGCGAGCACACGGAATCCCAACGCTATACCTGGACGCAGCAGGCGACAAGAGGGCGGCACGGTGAGCGCCGAGTGGGGCATCACAGAGCGGATCGTTTCCTATCCGTTGCGTTTCCATCCGCAGCTTCGCAGAAGCAGGGCAGCACCGAGGGAGGCGAGTGAAATTCGGACGGGGACGTCGAGCGAAAGCCCAGAAGCACTCCGAGACGCGCGCTCGCAAGGAATGCCTGCAAGCTTTGCGACAGAGGCGAGGTTGTGTCCACCTCCTCAGATCTTCTCCGCCGCAGAGTGACGCGCTGCTGCCCCAGCCCCCCCCCCGCAGAGGAGAGAGAGAGAGAGAAGGGTGGGGCGTGAAGGAGAGGGTCCTCTTCAGGCACACGCTGATGACCTCGGTGGCAAGCTCGCCTGAGCGCCGAAGCATGACAAACAGACTCTCTGCTCGCGAGGCCTGCCCTCCAAATCCCGCCGCCTACAGGGGGGGCCCGACCGCAGGAAACCTTCTACAAGAAGCCCAACCCTGAGACCCCAGGACGTCCATGGATTCTTGGTGTGGGAACGCCACGCCTTCCATGGCAAAGCAATCGAAACCCAAAAAACCCACGGCGCCCTGGAGGCCAGCAGGGTGTTTCCTGGCATGGGTCTCCACTGTACCACTTACCTGCGGATTTGTACAGTCGGGGCGTCGACCTAAGGACCTAAGGAACCCTACGTAAGGAGCGAGGCCCCTGTTTTCCAAAAGTTGAACATCGATGTCCCATCGAAGACCGAAGGAACACCTCAGGCAAGCTGCGAACACACATAAGGAACACGGAGCCCCTCCCCAACGAGAAGGGTTTTTTCTTCGGCGCCCCGAGTGTAAAATTCGGTCGAGCCTGTCCCCCATACAGGCTGATTTTCGAGGGAAAATGAAAATAGGAAGCAAAGACTCAAAAATGGCCAAGGAATACTAAAAGAATGGTCCCCATACTATTGTTGGACTATTTTTGAATCTCCCTCCTGTAGGCACACCCTCCCTCCCGCCGCCGCCGCCCAGCCGCCTGGCCTGCTCCTCCTCGTCGCCGCCCTCCTCTTCCTCCTCCTCCTCCTTCCCCTCCTCTTCCTCCTCCTCCTCCTCCTGCGAGCGGCGGACGCAGTCTGTCCCGCGCCCACGCTCTCCCTGAACTCCACGGGGAGCGCGGCGACAAGGTACTCCCGGTCGGCGGACGCAAGCAGCGGCCGGCGCCTGGTCCAGCTCCCGCCCGGCTAGGCTGCCGCAGCCGCCCGGAGCTCGGCCGCCCGCCTGGCGCCGGCGCTGTCCGCGCCCAGCGCCGTCCTGAGCTGGCGGGCGGTGGCCCGGTGGAGGGCCACGCTGAGCTCCCGGCCCCACCGGGCCATCAGGGCGCCAGCGGCTGCGGGGGCGGCCTCGTCGTCGCCCAGGAGGGCCGCCTCCCCGCGGGCCAGCTCGCGGAGATCCGGAGGGCTGCCGGCCCGTGCCGCCCTCCGGTCTCGAGTGCCAGGGGCACCATGCCCCACGGGGTCCGGCCCGGCGGGTAGCGGCGGCACTTCTCGGCCTCCGCCGCGGCGTTGACCGCGCCGTTGCGCCCTGCCGCCGCTGCCAGGCCGTCGGCGTCCCCTGGCACGCAATAGCGCACCGTCACGTCGAAGTACAAGCGGGGGCAATCAGCCCGCTGCACCTCGATGTCAAGGATGGCCTCCTCCCGCTCCGCGCGCAGCCCGGCCCCGCAGGTGGCGCAAGGGCCAGCCGGCCGGTCCGCCGTCGCTCCGCCCTGGTTGCAGCGCGGGCAGGTCCAGCGCCAGCGGTCCCAGGCCGGGACGTGGGTTTGGCGCTCCACGTGGAGCCCGCACTCCGCGTGGGTACGGGCCCAAGCGCGCTCCAGGCCCCTGCTCCGCGCCTTGAGCCCGCCTCCGCGAGCGCAGCGCCAGGCGTGGCGCGCTCGGCTGTCCAGCGGCTCCCCGCGCAGCTGGCCAGCCCGCTCGCCAGTCCGGGCGGCGTTGCAGCAGGTGGCGCCGGGCGGGGCTGCGGCTTGGCCTAGGAGCGTCCGCGCGGTGCTGTAGTAGTCCGCGTCGTCGAGCCGCTGCGCGCCCGCGCCCGGCGAGGCAGTCTGCCAGGCGCTCGAGTGCGGCCCGCCACAAGAACGCAGGTGAACTCCCCCCTCCGGCCCCAAGGCCTGCAGCAAGGAGTTGTGGTTTTTGTGGTCAATCCTTGCTGTCAGGGCCTTTTGGAGCTTTCGGCGAGGCGCCTGCGCTAGTTCCTGCCAGGTGGGCAGGTCGGCCGCTTCCGCGCCAGGGCGAGGTGGCGGCGGAGGCAGTTGGGCAGGTCCGGCGAGAGCGTCGCGGCAAGCTCCAGCCAGGGGCAGGGCGCAGGTGTCTAAGTCGCCCAAGCAAGCCAGCCCAGCGCGCCCCCTTACCCCGCGCAAGTTCTGCGCCCAGGAGCTGGCCCAGGCCGCTGGCGCCAGCTGCCGCTGGCTGCGGAGGCCGCGTCCGCCTAGCCGCAGCGGCAGCTGGCAGTGCGCCCGCTGCGTTTCCGTCAGCGGGTCGAGGCGGGCGTGCGCCGCGTAAGCCGCGAGCAGGGCGTCGTCGTAGGCCCTGGCGGCCGCCTCGGAGGCTGCTGGGGCGTTCGTGCGCAGCAGGTGCGTGAGCTTGCTGCCGCCGCAGCGTCGGAGCAGTAGCCCCGTCGTCTGCGCGGCCCGCAGGTGCGGCGAGGCCGTTGCTGGGAGGGCCGCGAGCTTGGCCAGTAGCTCCGCCGCTCGCCCTGCCGTCTCCGCGCAGCGCGCCGCCGCGTAGCCGGCCGTGCCGAGGTCGACCCGGCGCGCGTCGCTCTCGTCCGGCAGCCCTCCAGGAGGCAGCGGTCCGCCCAGGGGCACCCCCACGAGGGTCAGGCCTTCCGCGCGCCACTGCTCCTCCAGCCCGGGAGGGCAGGCGGCCACGGGAGACCAGGCCTGCGTCTTTCGCTGCTCCAGCTCCAAGCCCAAGCCGCCGAGCGCCTCTTGCGCCGTCGCCTGGACCTCGCCCGCGAGCGCCGAAGGGGCCAGCACGACGACATCATCCAGGTAAGCGAGGACGTGCACATCGTCTGGGTTCAGCCCCCGGCGCTGGGCCTCCCCCCGCAGAGCGTCTTCGAGGGCTGGCAGGCGGGGGTGCAGCCCGCAAGCGAAGAGCAGCGGCGCCAGCGGGTCCCCCTGGTCTACCCCGCTCGTGGCTCGCAGGCGGTGGCAGACCCCGGCCGCGTCCCAAAAGTAGTACAGGGACTCTCGGCGGCAGAAGAGGTTGGCGTAGGGCAGCAGCTCCGGTGCCACCTCCTCCAGGCCGCGGAGGCAGGCCTCGCGGTGGGCAGAGCAGTAGGCGCTCTTGGCGCCCAGCGCAACTAACACCAAGTCGGGGTTCGCCTCTGCCAGAGCCCGCGCGGTGTGGGCCAAGAGCTCGGTGCCCGCAGCAGTGCCCACAGCAAACTGCTGTCTCCCCAGTGCCTCGGCCAAGCCTTCCTTCCGAGGGGCCACCAGCGCGCGGCCCACCAGCCGCCGCAAGGTGCTCGGCGCGGCGATCGGACGAACCCCGCCGCCTGGTTTTCACAGCTCCCAAGAGAGCCCCAAGAGACCCCCCAAGTGCTCAAACACAAGCCAACAGGGGCCGCAGAAGAGCTCATAAAGGGCACCCGACGGGTGCTACAAGGAGGGGGTCCGTTGTAGCACCCGTGGGGGCCCCGTTGGAAAGGCTCCAGAATGGCGCAAGAACAGAGTTCCCAATATCTTGCCTACCTAGTGCGGCGTGCTACCAGAACTCATGGCTTATATGTTGAGTCGGGCAAGCCGAAACAACGGACCACAGGCTATATGGGTATGCGCAGCATAGCCGTAGCCCACAATCCTAGGAGAGTTCCAGTGCGGACGGCGCTAGTCTTACCTACCAGGCGCTGCTTGCCGCCAAAACTCCAGCCTTATTTGTTGAGTCGGGCCAGCCGAAACAACGGACCGCAGGCTAGATGGGTATGCGTAGCATAGCCGTAGCCCACAGTCCTGGCAGAGTTCCAAGGCGGACTTTCCTGCCTAATGCGGCTTTCTGCCAGAACTCCAGCCTTGTTGGTTGAGTCGGACCAGCCGAAACAACGGACCGCAGGCTAGATGGGTATGCGAAGCATAGCCGTAGCCCACAGTCCTGGCAGAGCTCCAGTGCGAAAGGCGCCAGCCTATACAGCCAGGGAGACAATTAAGATGCCTAGAGCGTTAAGCATCTTTACCATACTCTGTGCAACCAACATCAAATAATAACCATGCCTTGCTCTACCCCTCCGGCGTGACTGGGGAATGGATCCAAACTTACTGTACCCCCATCTGGCCGGCCCTGGGGCCACCTACTCCAAGAGCTGTACCGTCAGCTCGGGGACACGCTGGCGGCAATGCTTACCATGTAAGATAATTGAGAGGAGGGGGTGGAGCGGGCCAGAATTGGGAAGGGGGGGGGGGTAGCGGGCGAGAGAAGAGGGGGGGTAAGGGGGCTGCCTGGGAGAGGGGTACAATCCTGCTCTGACGCCCTCAGGCGCGGCTGGGGATTGGAGTTGGCCCCCGCCCACGCTGGGACACAGGCCCATCCCTATTAATTTTGGCGTGGCTGGGGAGTGGTACTCGCCCCAGCCCACCATCGGGCTGCACCCTTACTGTACCCCCTCCGGCCCTGGGGCCACCTACTCCAAGAGCCGTACCCCTCAGCTCGGGGACACACTGGTGGCATTGCCGACCATGTAAGGTGGGAAAGAGGAGAAGTGGAGCGGGCCAGAATTCGGGTGGGGGCAGAGCGGGCGAGAGAAGAGAGAGAGAGAGAGAGAGGGAGAGAGAGAGATGTGCTGATGAAGGGGAGGAGGGCAGGGAGGGAAGGCGGGGTAGGGGGCGTGCAAGGGCAGGCCTTCCAAGGCCCGAATTATGCCTGTGTCGCCCAGGGGGGCCTAGCCCAGGGGGGCAATGCGGTGGTGCTCATCGGGGGCTTGGCAAAGAAGCCCACTTACAGGCGCCCCGTGCGTCCACTGCAGTCTCCCCCCCAGGGCTGCAGCCTCCCGTCGGCACGGGGGGGAGGAGGAGGAGGAGGAGGAGGAGGAGGAGGCAGGGAGGAGGGAGGAGGAGCGAGGAGGAGGAGGAGGAGGGAGGAGGAGGAGGAGGAGGAGGAGGAGGAGGGAGGAGGGAGGAGGGAGGAGGCAGAAGGGAAGGAGGGAGGAGGAGGAGGAGGAGCGAGGAGGAGGAGGAGGAGGAGGAGGAGGGAGGAATAGGGAGGCGGGAGGAAGGGAGAGGAGGTAGGAGGAGGGAGGAGGAGGAGGAGGAGGAGGGAGGAGGAGAGGAATAGGAGGAGGAGGAGAGAGAGGAGAGGAGGAGGAGGAGAGGAGGAATCGGGAGGAGGAGGAGGAGGAATAGGAGGAGGAGGAGGAGGAGGAGGAGGAGGAGGAGGAGGAGGAGGAGGAGGAGGAGAGGAGGAGGAGGAGGAGGAGGTGGCGGGTGGGTGGGTGGGTGGGTGGGTGGGTGGGTGGGGGGAGAATTCGCACCCCCCCGATCACATCACGGCGGGGGCCGCCGGAGATCTCCTCAGGAAGTCCTCGAAGAATCCCTGGGACATCGTTGCAAATGTGGGCAACAAACAGCATACCGTAGTCCAGGGGGCGGAGGGAGGAGGAGCAGCAGCAGGAGAAGGAGGAGGAGGAGGATGAGGAGGAAGAGGAGGAGGAGGAGGAGGAGGAGGAGGAGGAGGAGGAGGAGGAGGAGGAGGAGGAGGGGGAGGGGGAGGGCCGATCACGGCCGCTATCGCTCAGACATCCCAACCGGTGGGCAACCCGCGCGGAGCCCCGAACGTTCGCGTTCACGCCGGTGTTTCTTCTTCATAAGAGGCAGGGCTGCCCGCTCCAGGCGATCGCTGCTTCCGCTGCGGTGGCAGCAGCGGGGGGACTGTGGCGAGGCGCCGTGGCTGGCGCACCACCCCCCTGGCAGGCCCACCGTCGGCGAGCCTGGGGGGGAAAGCGAGACGGGGCGGGTCTCTCGGAGAAGACAAGCGCGCTCCACTGCGCGCAGGGTAGCTGTTCGCACGCGGCCTGGAGCCGCCGCGGGGGGATCTACGATCCGTTACCACGGTGCGAGCATGTGACAACATGTGCGCTTCGGACGCGTGTGAGAAGGCCCTCTGCGAGTGGTGGAACGCGCTCGGTGAACCACATATGAGCGACGAAAAGAAACGCGTCTTACGCGAGATGCCATGGCGACCTTACGCGGTAGCTTTCGGGGACCGCCAGCGTGGCACGTTACAGTGGAAACGAGGGCGCTTGCGCGCGACCTTACGGGGGCAGCTCACGCGACGATGTCGGCGTAGTCGATCCTCAAATTTCCCGTCGCTCATGTGGACCCGATTCCTGAAAAGCTGGCCTGGGCTCAGGACTCGGAGGATGCCTGCAGCGAAGTGACGCCCGGCGGGTGCGTCCGATTTTGGAGTCCCGAAACGGTGCGGTGACAAACCGCGCGGTGACCTCGGAACCCTAAGAGGCATCACCGCACGGACCGTCAACGCACGGTTTTGGGACCCTGAACCCCGTGTCGCCCGAGACGTCCTCGGAGAACGACCCGAGTCCCAAAACCGTGCGGTGATCCCCAACGACTCACCGCACGGTGTGGTCACCGCACCGTTTGGGGGCCCCCGACCGATACCCCAGCGTCGATTGGACCTGCAGGGGTAGAGTTCGCAAGTGGTCGCAGAGATACACCGACCCTGACAGATCCCCCGCCCAAACTTCATAGGCCTGCACGCAACAGGTCTCGACCTAAACAGTGTTTTCGTGTTCGTGCTGTTCTCTTTTTTCCGTCGTTTTGTGCTCAATCCGCCTCTGCTGCAAAACGACATCGAAACGAAAACAGCCAACGAAATCGCCAAAACACACTTAAGGTCGAGCCCTGGCACCAGAGACCCCACGGCCAACCCATGCAGCATCGTCCAACCGGGCGCCGCCGACCAGCCATCTAGTACATCAAAGAACGCTCGCACCAGTGCGGCCAACAACACGGGTGTGCAGTGTGATGATCTGGCCCCGAGACCGTTACCACTGTACTTCGAAGGCGCTGGCTGCCAAATCGAGACCCTCGACGAGCGAGCAGGGGCTGAAGGCAGAAGAGACTCAAGAGGGGGGAGCGGCGACAGAAGGCACCAGGAGGACGAGACCAGCAGTCAGGAAGAACAGGACGAAAAGTGCACAATCACAACCGTCGGAACTCTGCGCGAATGTTTCAGATCGGCGCTCAGCCCCCCCGGCAGCGCCCGTGGCCCCGCCCCTGGCGCGCTTCGCGCGCCACGGAAGGGGGTCCAGCGCCGATCCAAGGACTGCGGACCTCCGAACGTCGTCTGCGTCATTCTCTTGCTCGAGAGAGAGAGAGAGGCAAGGGTTTTCTGACTCGACCCACTCGTAGCCACGACGGTCAATCGAGCCGCTCAAACGAACACGCACGGTATACTGAAAAAGGTTCTCTGGACCCGCTGCATGCTGCCGGCGAGGACTGGGGCGGACAAATCCTGCCCCCCAAGGCGGCAACAAGGTAAAAGGAAGTGCGGTGCCAGCTTGACGCGTGCGGCAGAACTTGCCCAGATAAGCAGCGGCAGATCCTGGCCTGAAAAGGGCCAGCTGACGAAAAATAGAGGAACACCAAAAAAATGCACAAGCACTGGTCTCCAGAGCGCGGCATCCTCGGATCCGCACCGGACCTCCCTCCCTGGCGCGCGGAGCGCGCCTTGGGCGGCGCCGCCACGGGGGCCCAGCGCCGATCCAAGAGACTCGCGCGGAGCCCCGAAAGTTCACGTTCACGCCGAGAGGAAAAATCGAGTGAGCGGCGAGGCGGGTAGTCTGCCTGGCCTCAACCGCCACACGCATGTCTGCCATTGCTGGGGACACATACGTGCCTCGGAAAGAGTACGAAGGGAAAAATCGAGTGAGCGGCGAGGCGGGTAGTCTGCCTGGCCTCAACCGCCACACGCATGTCTGCCATTGCTGGGGACACATACGTGCCTCGAGAAGAGTACGGAGGTGTGGAGGAATGGGAGGGTTGCGGAGGTGTTGGAAAGAGTGCGAAGGTGTGTGGAGGAATGGGAGGGTCGCGGAGGTTCCGGGAGGAGTGCCGGAGGCATGAGGAGGAATGGGAGGGTTCCAAAAATGTTGGGAAGAGTGCGGGAGAGTGTCGAGGAATGGGAGGGTTGCGGAGGTGTTCAACCCCTGCGCAAACGCGGGGCGCAAATAGTTTAGGACCCTTTATAAGGGGGGCGATGACGGAGCGAGGGTTACATATGTCTGCAGACGGAATTCGAGAGATTCGCAGGACACTGGCTACAGGACAAGGACTATATTACCCTGATTAGTTACAACCCCTGAGCAACCCTAGCTACATCGAAAGCGGGCATCGCAGATCGCAGCCCCCCAGGGATGGCGAGGTCTTGTTTGGGTCCGTGCGTGGCGTCACTGTGCTGGGCCCCCCAGCAGGCCTCGAAAGTTGCGACAGTTTCACAGATCGCAGCCCCCCAGGGATGGCAAGGTCCAATTTGGGTCCGCGCGTGGCGTCACTGTGCTGGGCCGCCCAGCAGGCCTCGAAAGTGGCGACAGTTTCACAGATCGCAGCCCCCCAGGGATGGCGAGGTCTAATTTGAATCCGCGCGTCGCCCTCACTGCGCTGGGCCCCCCAGCAGGCCTCGAACGTGGCGACAGTTTCACAGGTTCGCAGCCCCCCAGGGATGGCAAGGTCTAATTTGGGTCCGCCCGTGGCGTCGCTGTGCTGGGCCCCCCAGCAGGCCTCGAAAGTGGCGACAGTTTCACAGATTCGCAGCCCCCAAGGGATGGCGAGGTCTAATTTAGATCCGCCCGTGGCGTCACTGTGCTGGGCCCCCCAGCAGGCCTCGAAAGTGGCGACAGTTTCACAGATTCGCAGCCCCCAAGGGATGGCGAGGTCCAATTTGGGTCCGCCCGTGGCGTCACTGTGCTGGGCCCCCCAGCAGGCCTCGAAAGTGGCGACAGTTTCAAAGATCGCAGCCCCCCCAGGGATGGCGAGGTCCAATTTGTGTCCGAATCTGGCGGTGAGTAACCACTGTAGCTGGGCCCCTCAGCAGCCCTCGAAATTGGCGACAATTCCACAACTCGCAGCCCCCCAGGGATGGCGAGGTCTAATCTGAATCTGCGGTGATTACCCACTGCGCTGGGCCCCTCAGCAGCCCTCAAAAGTGGCGACAGTTCCACAAATCGCAGCCCCCCAGGGATTGCGAGGTCTAATCTGAGTCTGCGGTGAGTACCCACTGTGCTGGGCCCCTCAGCAGCCCTCGAAAGTGGCGACAATTTCACAGATCGCAGCCCCCCAAGGATGGCGAGGTCTAATCTGAATCTGCGGTGAGTACCCAGTGTGCTGGACCCCTCAGCAGCCCTCGAAAGTGGCGACAGTTTCGCAGATCGCAGCCCCCCAGGGATGGCGAGGTCTAATTTGAGTCTGCGGTGAGTACCCACTGTGCTGGGCTCCTCAGCAGCCCTCGAAAGTGGCGACAGTTCCACAGATCGCAGCCCCAAGGATGGCGAGGTCTAATCTGAGTCTGCGGCGAGTACCCACTGTGCTGGGCCCCTCAGCAGCCCTCGAAAGTGGCGACAGCTTCACAGATCGCAGCCCCACAGGGATGGCGAGGTCTAATTTGAGTCTGCGGTGAGTACCCACTGTGCTGTGCCCCTCAGCAGCCCTCGAAAGTGGCGACAGTTTCACAGATCGCAACCCCCCAGGGATGGCGAGGTCTAATCTGAGTCTGCGGTGAGTAACCCAATGTGCTGGACCCCTCACCAGCCCTCGAAAGTGGCGACAGTTTCACGGATCGCAGCCCCCCAGCGATGGCGAGGTCTAATATGAAGCCCCGTAAGACGTCACTCTGCTCGCCCCACAGCAGCCCTCGAAAGTGGCGACAATTACACAGATCGCAGCCACCCAGGGATGGCGAGGTGGAGGGAAGAGAGGAGCAAGGGAGGAGAGGAGGAGGGAAGATAGGAGAAGGGAAGCAAGAGAGGGGAGAGGAGGAGAGAAGAGAGGTGGAGGGAGGCGGGAGGAAGGAGTGGAGACCGCAGTGCTCTATTCAAAACGAGTACCCAACGCAGGAGGGTTGGGGGGAAAAAAAAATACCCTGGCGACGTACCCAACCCCTGCGCAAACGCGGGGCGCAAATAGTTTAGGACACTTTATAAGGGGGGCGATGACGGAGCAAGGGTTACATATGTCTGCAGACGGAATTCGGGAGACTCGCAGGAAACTGGCTTCAGGACAAGGACTAGATAAAGCTGATTAGTTGCAATCCCTGAGCAACCCTAGCCACTTCGAAAGCGGAGATCTCAGATCGCAGCCCCCCCGGGATGGCGAGGTCTAATTTGGGTCCGCGCGTGGCGTCACTGTGCTGGGCCCGCCAAGCAGGCCTCGAAAGTGGCGACAGTTTCACAGATCGCAGCCCCCCAGGGATGGCGAGGTCTAATTTGAATCTGCGGTGGGTACCCACTGTGCTGGGCCCCCCAGCAGGCCTCGAAAGTGGCGACAGTTTCGCAGATCGCAGCCCCCCAGGGATGGCGAGGTCTAATTTGAGTCCGCGGTGGGTACCCACTGTGATGGGCCCCCCAGCAGGCGTCGAAAGTGGCGACAGTTTCACAGATCGCAGCCCCCCAGGGATGGCGAGGTCTAATTTGAATCTGCCCGTGGCCCTCACTGTGCTGGGCCCCCCAGCAGGCCTCGAAAATGGCGACAGTTTCACAGATCGCAGCCCCCCAAGGGATGGCGAGGTCTAATTTGAATCTGCCTGTGGCCCTCACTGTGCTGGGCCCCCCAGCAGGCCTCGAAAATGGCGACAGTTTCACAGATCGCAGCCCCCCAGGGATGGCGAGGTCTAATTTGAATCCGCGCGTGGCCCTCACTGTGCTGGGCCCCCCAGCAGGGCTCGAAAATGGCGACAGTTTCACAGATCGCAGCCCCCCAGGGATGGCGAGGTCTAATTTGGGTCCGCCCGTGGCCCTCACTGTGCTGGGCCCCCCAACATGCCTCGAAAGTGGCGACAGTTTCACAGATCGCAGCCCCCCTCAGGGATGGCGAGGTCTAATTTGGGTCCGCCCGTGGCCCTCACTGTGCTGGGCCCCCCAGCAGGCCTCGAAAGTGGTGACAGTTTCACAGATCGCAGCCCCCCAGGGATGGCGAGGTTTAATTTGGGTCCGCCCGTGGCCATCACTGTGCTGGGCCCCCCCAGCAGGCCTCGAAAGTGGCGACAGTTTCACAGATCGCAGCCCCCCAGGGATGGCGAGGTCTAATTTGGGTCCGCCCGTGGCCCTCACTGTGCTATGGCCCACAGCAGGGCCTCGAAAAATTTGCGACAGTGCACAGATCGCAGCCCCCCAGGGATGAGAGGTCCCAATTGCATCCAGTCGAGAGGCCTCACTGGTGCTGGGCCACAGCAGGCCTCGAAATGGCGACAGTTTCAAAGACGCACGCCCCCCGCGGGCAAGACAGAAGGCGGGATGAGAAGGGACGCGACCACACTGATCTATGTCAAAACGAATACCCAAACCAAGGAGGGTTGGGGGGAAAAAAATTACCCTGGCGAGGTAAACCAACCCCTTCCCCGTCCCCCCCCCAAACGCGCGGCGCAAATAGTTTAGGCACACTTATAAGGGGGCGATGACGGAGCAAAGGTTACATATGTCTTGACAGACGGCATTCGGTGAGACTCGCAGGAAAACTGGCTTCAGGACAGGGATAGATAAAGTGATAGTTGCAATCCCTGAGAAAACCCTAGCCACTTTCCCCTCTCTCCCTCTTTCGAAAGCGGAGATCTCAGATCGCAGCCCCCCAGGGATGGCGAGGTCTAATTTGGGTCCGCGCGTGGCGTCACTGTGCTGGGCCCGCCAAGCAGGCCTCGAAAGTGGCGACAGTTTCACAGATCGCAGCCCCCCCCCAGCGATGGCGAAATCTAACTTGAATCTGCCCGTGACCCTCACTGTGCTGGGCCCCCCAGCAGGCCTCGAAAGTGGCGACAGTTTCACAGATCGCAGCCCCCCAGGAATGGCGAAGTCTAATTTGAATCTGCCTGTGGCCCTCACTGTGCTGGGCCCACCAGCATGCCTCGAAAGTGGCGACAGTTTCACAGATCGCAGCCCCCCAGGGATGGCGAGGTCTAATTTGAATCTGCCCGTGGCCCTCACTGTGCTGGGCCCCCCAGCAGACCTCGAAAGTGGCGACAGTTTCATAGATCGCAGCCCCCCAGGGATGGCGAGGTCTAATTTGGGTCCGCCCGTGGCCCTCACTGTGCTGGGCCCCCCAGCAGGCCTCGAAAGTGGTGACAGTTTCACAGATCGCAGCCCCCCAGGGATGGCTGCGGTCTAATTTGGGTCCGCCCGTGGCCCTCACTGTGCTGGGCCCCCCCAGCAGGCCTCGAAAGTGGCGACAGTTTCACAGATCGCAGCTCCCCAGGGATGGCGATGTCTAATTTGGGTCCGCCCGTGGCCCTCACTGTGCTGCCCCCCAGCAGGGCTCGAAAATTGCGACAGTTTCACAGATCGCAGCCCCCCAGGGATGGCGAGGTCTAATTTGGGTCCGCCCGTGGCCCTCACTGTGCTGGCCCCCCCCAGCAGGCCTCGAAAATGGCGACAGTTTCACAGATCGCAGCCCCCCGCAGGCAAGACAGGAAGAGGCGGGAGGAGAAGGGACGCGACCACACTGCTCTATTCAAAACGAATACCCAACCAAGGAGGGTTGGGAATTACCCTGGCGACGTACCCAACCCCTGCGCAAACGCGGGGCGCAACTAGTTTAGCACACTTTATAAGGGGGGCGATGACGGAGCGAGGGTGACATATGTCTGCAGACGGAATTCGGGAGACTCGCAGGAAACTGGCTTCAGGACAAGGACTAGATAAAGCTGATTAGTTGCAATCCCTGAGCAACCCTAGCCACTTCGAAAGCGAAGATCTCAGATCGCAGCCCCCCAGGGATGGCGAGGTCTAATTTGGATCCGCCCGTGGACGTCACTGTGCTGGGCCCGCCAAGCAGGCCTCGAAAATGGCGACAGTTTCACAGATCGCAGCCCCCCCCAGCGATGGCGAGATCTAACTTGAATCTGCCCGTGGCCCTCACTGTGCTGGGCCCCCCAGCAGGCCTCGAAAGTGGCGCCAGTTTCACAGATCGCAGCCCCCCAGGAATGGCGAAGTCTAATTTGAATCTGCCTGTGGCCCTCACTGTGCTGGCCCCACCAGCAGGCCTCGAAAGTGGCGACAGTTTCACAGATCGCAGCCCCCAGGGAGGCGAGGTCTAATTGAATCTGCCGTGGGCCTCCTGTGCTGGGGCCCCAGCAGACCTCGAAAGTTAGGGCGACAGTTTTCAAGATCGTATCCCCCCAGGATGCGAGGTCTAATTGGGTCGACCGTGGCTCACAGTGCTGGCCCCCAGCTGCCCTTCGGTAGAAGTGGCGAACAGTATCACGCAGTCGCAGCCCCCCCAGGATGGCCGAGGTCTGTACTTGGATCCAGCCCGTGGACGTCATCTGTGCTGGGCCCCCCAGCAGGGCTCGAAATATGGGCGACAGTTCACAGATCGCAGCCCCCCAGGGATGCGAGGTCTAATTGGGTCCGCCGCGACCCGTGGCGTCACTGTGCTGGGCCCCCCAGCAAGCCTCGAAAGTGGCGACAGTTTCACAGATCGCAGCCCCCCAGGGATGGCGAGGTCTAATTTGGGTCCGCTCGTGGCGTCACTGTGCTGGGCCCCCCAGCAGGCCTCGAAAGTGGCGACAGTTTCACAGATCGCAGCCCCCCAGGGATGGCGAGGTCTAATTTGAATCCGCCGTGGGTACCCACTGTGCTGGGCCCCCCCCAGCAGGCCTCGAAAGTGGCGACAGTTTCACAGATCGCAGCCCCCCAGGGATGGCGAGGTCCCATTTGAGTCCGCCGTGGGTACCCACTGTGCTGGGCCCCCCAGCAGGCCTCGAAAGTGGCGACAGTTTCACAGATCGCAGCCCCCCATGGATGGCGAGGTCCCATTTGAGTCTGCCGTGAGTACCCACTGTGCTGGGCCCCCCAGCAGGCCTCGAAAGTGGCGACAGTTTCACAGATCGCAGCCCCCCGCGGGCAAGACAGGAAGAGGCGGGAGGCGGGAGAAGGGACGCGACCACACTGCTCTATTCAAAACGAATACCCAACCAAGGAGGGCTGGGGGGGGGGAAAAAAAAAACAAACAAAAAAAAAAACGCTCGATCGTTAACAAATCCGCCGATGCGGCGGCGCGTGAGTTTCTGAGAGCGCGGGCTTGAGCTCGCTCAAGCTTCGCTCTGCAGGGGGGGGAGAGGGCCGACGCCATTGACGCCATCAGGCCCGGAAGGGGGGGCGGGCGACGCACTAGGCCCGGAGGGAAGGGGGGGGGAGATGGGGGGGGAGCGACGCCACCCACGCCCGGGAGGGAGGATTAAAGGGAGGAGGGGGGGGGCACGGCATCAAAGCCGGAGGGGGGCGATGATGGGGGGGAAGGCATCGTCTGTTAACGGGAGGGGGTTTAGGGGGGGGTGAGGGGGGGGGCTGAGGCCATTAAGGCCCGGAAAGGAGAGGAGGGAGGGGGGGGGGGAAGGGGGGGGGGGGGGGTGGGCGCGACGCCATTCAGGACGGAAGGGGAGGACTGGCGGGCGGGGAGTGGCGCCCAGTCAGGCCGGGAGGGAGGAATGTCGGGAGGGCGGGCGGGGGGCTGACGCCCACGGCTGACGCCATTCAAGCCCGGGAGGGGGGGGAAGGGGAATGGGGAGCCCGCCTCAAGCTTCGCTCTGTCGGGGGAGGGGGGGCTGACGCCATAGATGGCGCCAGATGAGCCAGACGCACCCGCGCAGCCAGCGACCAGTGGACGCCGCCAGCCCCCCTGCTGCCTGCCCACGCGGCGGCGGCGCCGCAGCTAGACGCAGCTTCGCTCGAGCGCGAGGCGCGGGCTTTCCCTCGGGCTTCCGCTCCGGGCCCCTCTGGCTTGCGACCGCGACACCTGAGGGGCGCGCCGCAGACGGCGGCCCACCGCGACGAAGTGCTGCAGCAGCTGCTCGGCCTCGCCAACCTCCTCGCGAAAGGCCAAGCCCCCCCCCCCCGGCGTGGCGAACTACCTGGCTGGCGCCTCGCTGGTGGCCCTGCCCAAAAAGGGCGGCGGCCTTCGACCGGTGGCCGCGGGGGAAACAGCGCGGCGCTCGGTGGCGAAGTGCCTCTGCAGCCAGGTCCCCGACGCCGCCCGAGACCGCCTCGCCCCCTTGCAGGTGGGCGTCGCCCTCCCGGGCGGCTGCGAGGCCGCGGTTCACGTGTCTCGACCGCGGTTCGCGCGCCGCGGCGGCAGCAGGCAGAAGGTGTTTGTCAAGCTCGACCTGAGCAACGCCTTCAACGCGCTCGACCGCCAAGCCCTCCTGCAAGCGGCACACGAGGAGCTGCCCGCCGTGGCGCCCAGGGCTTCCTGGTGCTACCGGGCCCCCTCCTTGCTCTGGCTTGGCCGGCACTCGATCCGCTCGGAATGCGGCGCGCAGCAAGGAGACACCCTGGGGCCGCTGCCCCCCCCCCTGGCGCTGCAGCGCGCTGCCGAAAGGGCTCTCCGCCAGCCCGCCCCCGCGGGCGAAGGCGCCTTGGACCTGACCTTCTTCTTCCTCGACGACGGCGCCCTGGCGGCGACTGGCTCGCCGCGGCGCGCCTCCTCCACCTGCTGGTAGGAGAACTGGCCGTGGGGCTCCGCCTGAGCACGGGGCCTGGGAAATGCGAGGTGGCCCCCACCGGCAGCGACGACAGCGAGGTGGACCTGCAGGCCTTCCCCCCGAGCTTCCGCCTGCGCACGGACGGCTGCTTCGAACTCCTGCGCGCGCCAATCGACAGCGACGCCTCCTGCCGCGAGCACACCCAGCAGCGAGTCGACAAGGCCACCGAGCTCCCCAAGGCACTCGGCGATCTCGAGAACGCCCAGGTCGCGCTCCACTTGCTGCGGCAATGTGCCGGATTCTGCAGACTCAGCTACTCTGCGCGGGCTGCCCCGCCCACAGCGCAAACGGAGGCGCCGGTTGCCCTCGACAACGCAGTTCGCGCCAGCCTCGAGCGACTGACTAGCAGCCCCCCCACGGGCGACTCCTGGGCGCAGGCGCAGCTCGCCCTCAAGGCAGGCGGCCTGGGGCTGCGCTCAGCGGAGCGTCACGCGCCCGCCGCTTACCGGGCCTCCCGCGCAGCCTGCTCTGCGCTCTGCCGGCAGCTCTGGGCGGGCTACTCCGACGACGACACAGGCGCCGACGGCGCTCTGGGCGCGGCCGCGAGATCCTACAACGCCCGGCCCCCGCAGGCGGACAGGATTGAGTTCGACGCCAGCCAGCATAGCGACCAGCGGGGCCTCTCTGACAAACTGGACAAAGCCGCCAAAACCGAACCTTGGGAGCGCGCCAGCCTCGCCACCAGGGCCCACCTCTCGCTGGTAAGCGCGGAGGGCGCCTGCGGCTGGCTGCAGGCGCGGCCCTGCGCAGAAGTCGGCGCGGCCTTCCCGCACGCCCTGATGCAGATCGCTCTGCAGAGGCGCTCGCGGGTGCAGTTAACGAGCGAGGAGGCTTTCTGCCCTGCCTGCGACGGCGTCCTGGACGCTTACGGGGACCACGCGCTGGCGCGCCCCTGCCGCGGGGACCGCGTGAAGCGGCACAACGCCCACCGCGACGAGACCTTCTTTGCCGCGCAGGCAGCCGGCTTCCCGGGCGCCGAGCTCGAGCGGCCGGGCCTGCTGCCGCCCCGCGAGCGAGGGGAGGGCCCGCCCGAGGCGGAGGCCAACGGCGGCGAGCTCGACGAGAGCGGCTGGCGCCCAGCGGACGTGTACGTCCCCCGCTGGCGCAACAGCGTCCCGGCAGCCCTTGACTTTGCGGTCACTTCCGGGCTGCGGAGCGACCTCCTTGCAGCCTCGGCAACCGCGCCGGGCGCCGCCGCCGAGCGCTACGAGGAGCAGAAGCGCCAGTTCCTCGACACGGCGCGCAGCTGCAGCGCGGCCGGCGTTTCCTTCGTCCCCATGGCGATGGAGGCGCACGGCGGCGCTTGGGGCAAGGAGGCACGCCGCGCGTTAGCCGTCCTGGCGAAGCGCGCGGCGGACGCCACGAGGGAGGACCCCGCCATCGTGGCGGCGGAGCAAGCCCAGCGACTCTCGCTACTCCTACAGAAGGAGAACGCGCGGGCCGTGCTCCGCAGGCTGCAGGGCCCCGGCAGGGCGCCTGCGGCCAGACTGGCTGCGGCCACGGCGGCTAGAGCGGCCGACGCTGCATGAGCCGACCAACCCCTTCCCCTTGACCCTGACCACGACCTCGACCAACCCCGACCGCGACCACGACCAGGACCACAACCGACGACCCCCAGACCCACGACGACCCACGACGACCCCTCAGGCCCGACGACCGCCGCCGCCCCCCGCCCGCCCCCAACGTGCGCGCTTGCCTGCTGCTGCCTTTGCCGCCCCCCCCTCTCTTGCATGTTGGCGCCTGCTCGCCGTGTTTTTCCTCTCCCCCCTCGTCCCTCGCCCCTCCTCCTCCTCCCCCTGCCTCCCTTCCTCTCTGGGCAGCGCAGCCTGCCCCGAGCCGGCGTTGCGAAGCAGCGTGTTGCTTGTCCCGCAAAAGCTTACGGCATGCTTTTGGCGTGTCGGGGCCGCCTCGTTTGGAGGGGGCTGTGGAGCGGACATCGTGGGCATTGCTAGGCTCGCTGGTCTATCGTGCTTTCGCCGCCCACGGCACCGCAAACGCGGCCAGGAGCGGCAAGGCCACGTTTTTGTTCCCCGTTTTTTCCTCCGGCCTGGGTCAGGGGCAGCGGCTCGCAGGTCTGTTTAGCTGGCGCCAGTCAGGCCCAGGAGGGGGGAGGGGGGGGGAGAGATTCAGGCCCGGGAGGAGGGAGAAGTCGGGCGTGAAAGGGGGTGGTGACGCCATGGCTGACGCCACCCGGGAGGGAGGAGGGGGGGAGCTCGCTCAAGCTTCGCTCTGTCGGGGGGCAGGGGGCTGACGCCATAGCTGACGCCATTCAGGCCCAGGAGGGGGGAGGGGGGAGGGGAGACGGAAGGGGTGACGCCATGGCTGACGCCATTCAGGCTCGCGAGGGAGGAGTCGGGGAGTGGAGGGGGGAGGGCTGGCGGCAAGGCTGACGCCATTCAGGCCCAGGAGGGGGGAGGGACGGGGGAGCTCGCTCAAGCCTCACTCTGTCGGGGGGGGGGCGGGCTGACACCATGGCTGACGCCATTCAGGCTCGGGGGAGGACAGGGGGGGGAGGGCCGACGCCATGGCTGACGCCATTCACGCCCAGGATGGGGGAATCAGGGGGGGACGATGCCGACGCCATGGCTGACGCCATTCAGGCCCGGAAGCTGGGAGGGGACATCCCATGAGTTTGGTTGTTCACGCGAGATCGTACCTTTCGAATATCCGGAGGTTGCCCAAGCGAGTTCAACCTCTCTATCATATGAGGATGTCTCGAGCGAGTGCCCCACTCTTCAGCATAAAAGGTCATCCGTTGCCAGCAGAATCGGTAGCACCCCGGATCGGCGGCACTGGCCGGAGGCCACTGCAATATTTCGGCGCGCGCACGTCGTCGCGCACGCGCGCCGCAGGCGCCGCGAGGATTTCAACGTTGACCGCCGCGGGAACATGGCACAACTATGGTCGAGCGACAGGCAATTTCAAACAAACCTGCGCCCGCGCTCTCGGGACGTCTGAAGAAAACCATCGGTTCGTCAACACGTTCATCAAGTGCCACCGCACGTGCCTCTCGCGCGCGCGTTGAGATCATTCGGACGCCGCTGCGAACGCACTGTCGCAAAAACCCCTCGCACGCGAACGCGTCGTCGCGCGCGCATGCCGCATTCCACCCAACAACAAGTTTCGCAAGGTTTCCAACATCGAGTGCCTCGAATACGCTGTTACAACCCACGGTTTCGCACAAGGGTTTGTTGGATGAAAAATGCGCCCTCGCTTTTGCGAGTTCTCGAGAAAGCCATAGGTTGCTCAACGTGTTCATCAAGCGCGACCAAGCGGGCCCATCGCGCGCATGTTTAAATCCTCAGAATGCCCTAGCGCGCGCTGGAAAGGCACCATTCCTGTCAACGACTACCACCCGGGCCACTCGCGCGCGTCGGCCGCACGCATGTCGGAACCCGGACCACAAACAGCATCACCGACACAAACAATCCATCATCGTCATCGGCGTGGTCAACGTCGGCGCTGTCATTGCCATCGACGTCACCAACATCGCCGCGATCATAATCGCGCCTGCCGGTGCCGACGTCGCCATGATACCGCGCCCGACCAGATTATCGGCTCGCACTGCGGCCTGCGAGACGCGACGGGGAGCCCCCAGCGGTCAGCGCCACCGCGGCCGCGTCGGTCGCGCCAAACCAGCTGGCCGCTGCTCGCGCGAGCATGCGCGCGCTAGCGTGGCCGCGGCGATGCGCCAACCAGCGCCGAGCAGTCATCGCAATCGCCGCCGCATGGGCTTTGCAAACCAAACTGCGGGTGGGTCGGTCGGGCGCTTGCGCCAAACGTGGAATCGACAACTTCAAGTGCGTCAGCGTGACCTGCGCAACGCAAATCACACCACGTAGATTATCTTCTCTTTAAAAATCATAGGTTTTACCACCCACACACACCCGGACTTATCGATTCACCGGGACACGGTGCAAAACGAAATTGGCTCTGACCCAATGTCCATCCTACCTGTGAATTCATGGTAACTCAGCCAAACGGGCATCGCCCCCCCCCTCGGTCTTTTTGCAAACAAAACTATGCGCGCACACTCGTTTATTTAAAAAAATAAGTTTCCAAGAACCACTTGCAACAAAAAGACGAAATCCACACGCGCGCGCCATCGCCCGCGCATGCCGAAATCCTGAAGGGGAAACAAAACATCGGTTTCGGAAGGATTTCAACATCGAATGCCCATGAAGAATCAAAACCTTGCGTTGCAGCACGGGTGCTCAACAAAAGCATGCGCGCGTTCTTGCGTGTTTCTCTTATTGTGAAAACAAAAAACCTTCAACGTGTTCGTAGATAGCTACCAAGCGGGCTGCGCGCGCTCGCATGTCGAAATCGTTCGAACGCCCTTGCGCGCGTGCTGAGGTGGCACGATCCGTGTCAAATAATACCATGCGGGCCACTCTCGCGCGTCTGCAGCGCGCGCATTTCGAACTCCTTCCAAAACCTTCATCACCAACGCGAAAGCGCCGTCATCGTCGTCGGCGTGATCAGCATCGGCGCCGTCACTGGCTGCCCCGTCGCCGCTGTCAACATCGCCACCAGCATCGTTACTGTCATCATCGTGTCTACCTTCGTCGACGTTGCCATGATACCGCGCCCGCCCAAGTCGCCGACTCGCACTGAAGTGCCCGCTGGGATGTGCCGAGCGGTCAGCGCCACCGCGTTCGCGTCGGCCGCGCCAAACAAGCTGGCCGCTGCGCGCGCGAACATGCGCGGGCTAGCGCGGCCGCAGAGATGCACCAGCCAACACCAGGCACTCATCGCAATCGCTTCCGCATGAAGTTTGCAAACCAAGTTGCGAGTGGGTGGGTGGGGCGTTTGCGCGAGCAGTGGAGTGGACAACTTCAAATTGAGCGTTGGTGAACTGCACCATGCACCACATAGATTGCACTGCGCATATGTCCGTGACAAATCAGGATCTACCCCCCCCCCGAACTCGCCGGCGGCCCCTGGGGAAAACAATGTATATACGACTCTGCCCGGTCGCCCATGCGTTGAATATGAATCGGCACCCACCCAACCAGGCCGCTATCGCCCCCCCTCATCCTCGACAAACAGACGAAAAACGTGGACACGCGCGCGTCGTCGCGCGCATGCCGGAACCCCATCATCGGTGTGGCAAGGACTCCCAAATCGACTTTCCCGAAACACATAAATTGGCCTGCAACGTAATATGTCGTAAAAACTGCACGCGGACTGGCGAAACCTTATGAAGACCATCTGCTTTTTACATATTCATCAGGTGCGACTCAACGGGCCCCTCGCACACGCATGTCGAAATCATTCGAACGCTTGCGCGCGCTTGCTGGGGGGGGGCACGATCCTTGTCAAATGATACCATGCGGGCAGGTCGCCCGCGCAGGCCGCGCGCGCATGTCGACACTCTTCAAAAACACTCAGCACCGACACCTGGACACCTTCATCGTCATCGGCGTGACCATCGTCACCACCATCGCTACTACCATCGTGGTGCCTGTCGTTGTCGACATCGCCATGATACCGCGCCCGCCCGAATCATCGAACTCCACTGACATGCTCGCGCGTCAACGCGGCCTGCCCGACGCGCTGGGGAGTCTCCAACGGTCAGGGTCACCGCAGCCGCGTCGGTCGCGCC
This sequence comes from Prorocentrum cordatum, assembly GCA_963575745.1. Taxonomy (NCBI): domain Eukaryota; class Dinophyceae; order Prorocentrales; family Prorocentraceae; genus Prorocentrum; species Prorocentrum cordatum. Next base: position 105,507 of record CAUYUJ010020677.1, read on the forward strand.
AAACCAGCTGGCCGCTCTGCGCGCGACGCTGCGCGCGCTAGCGCGGCCGCAGCGATGCGCCACCCAACGCTCAGCACTCATCGCAAACGCCGCCGCATGGGTTTTTCAAGCCAAGTTGCGGGTGGGTGGGTGGGATGATTGCGCGAGCGATGGAGTTGACAATTTCAATATCTGCTGATTAAAATGCACCACATGGACTGCACCACACGTATCGCTCCACATTGATTGCTCAAACTATATGTTTGGAGCACACTGTTTAGGACCCACGCCGGCTGACAAATATATGTGTATGTATCTCGTCATGCCGCCATAGAAACAAACAGCCAAACACCAGCAGACAACCAAGTATAAAGAACTCACAATTACAAACAAAACAAAAGCATCATTCTGAGGAGCCGTACCATGGTGCCAGTTGTGTGTCTGGCGGCAGCAAAGCAAGGCGAGGGAGATCAGAGACAGGACGGATCCCTGGCGGGAGGAAAAGGAAACAACCGTACCAAGAAGAGAAGGAGGAGGAGACGCGAGGAGAAAGGGAGGGGGCGGCAGGAGGATAGATGGCAGTGATCAATCTCGGAACGAGAGCCCAGCACAGGGTCGTGTGAAGGGAGGACACTCGGCGGAGCCCCAGGACAGCAAAAACGCCAGAAACATACACTTTCAGAGGTGCGCGCGATTTTCTTGCGTCGGAGACGCACGCCCCTGGCGGCGCCTCCGGCGCCGCCCCTGGCGCGATTCGCGCGCCAGGGAGGGGGTTTCGTCATCGACCCCAGAAATCCTCGCGAACTCCGAAAGTTTACGGTCAGGAACTTTCGTGTCGCGGCGGCGGCCTGGCCACACACGAAATGTGCTCTGCGAGCAGATATCGTGTCGCTCTGCTCCGCGGGGCGGGAGGCTGTTATCGAGACGTCGACTCTTGGCGACTGGGACGTGGATGGCGTGTCGCGCCGAAGCTTGGTGGCCGTAGACTCGCTAAGCCACGGTTCCTGACCGTATGTTCCAGCCGCGCTTCCTTGGTATAGAAACCGCCACAGAAGTTCTTTGCGATTCCTTGCATATGGGGCACCTGGACTTCCGTGCGACCATCACTCGTTTTGCCATATGTATGCCAGCTCTCCGGGAACCGCTCTCGGGTCACAGGACAATCAACACACGGCCCGTCCGCCAAGAGATCCGTGCGGACCTCCGAGAATGATGCGTCTGATTTTTGTGTGGTTCGATTCCCCCCCGCTCGGTTTCCGCTCCCGCCCCAGGCGCGCCGAGTTGAACGGCTTCGAGAAGAAGGCGGTGACCTGAGGCGCTCCCTCCCGATCGGGCCCCCCTCGGCTGGCACCGATCGTGATCGCGGTATGCACCACAACCCGATCAATCCTCCTCCTCCTCCTCCTCCTCCTCCTCCTCCTCCTCCTCCTCCTCCTCCTCCTTCTCCTTCTCCTCATCCTCCTCCTTCTCTTGCTGCTGGTCCTCCTCCTCCTCCTCCTCCTCCTCCTCCCTCCTGCTGCTCCTGCTCCTCTCCCCCCTCTTCCTTCCACCTCCTCCTCCTCCTCCTGTCCTCCTCCTCCTGCTCCTGCTCCTCCTCTCGCTGCTGCTCCTCCTCCTCCTCCTCCTCTTCCTCCTCCTCCTCCACCTCTTGCTGCTCCTCTTCCTGCTGCTGCTCCTCCTCACTCCTCCTCCATCTCCACCACCTCCACCTCGTACTCTTCCTCCTCCTGCTCCGCCTCATCCTCCTCTGCCACCTCCACGCACTCCTCTACTTCCTCCCTACACCTGCCTACCCCCTCTGTCTCGTCATCTCCCCTCTGTCTCCACATGGGGCTGCTCCTCCTCCTCCTCATCCTCATCCTCCTCCTACTCCTCCTCCTCCTCCTCCTCCTCCTCCTCTTTCCCTTCCTCCCCCCTCTTCCTCCTCCTCCTATTCCTCCTCCTCTTCGTCTTAGTCTAAGTATTCGTTGTCTTTCAATTCGTCTTCGTAGTATTATTCGTAGCATTAGTATTATTCTTCTTATTTTTACTAGTATTACTTGTATTAGTATTATTAGTATCATCAGTATTAGCAGTATCATTATTATTAGTTGTATTATTCGTATTATTATTATGATTAATATTATTATTATTAGTATTATTATTATTATTAGTATTATTATTATTATTAGTCTTATTATTATTAGTAGTATTATCATTATTATTAGTAGTATTATTATTGTTATTATTATTACTATTAACAGTATTAGTATTAGTATTATTATTATTAGTAGTAGTAATAGTAGTAGTAGTAGTACTACTACTACTACTACTAGTTCTAGTAGTACTAGTAGTACTAGTAGTACTAGTAGTACTAGTAGTAGTAGTAGTAGTAGTAGTAGTAGTAGTAGTAGTAGCAGCAGTAGTAGTAGTATCATGTTCTTATTCGTCTTCCTCCTCCTCCTCCTCCTCCTTCCTCCCCCTCCGCCTCCTCCTCTCCTCTCCTCCTCCTCCCCCTCCCCTCCTCCTCAACCTCCCCCTCCTGCTCCTCCTCCTCCTCCTCTCCTCCTCCTCACTCCTCCTCCTCCTCCTCCTCTCCTCCTCCTCCTCCTCCGCCCCTGCCTCCTCTCCTCCTCCTCCTTCCTCCTCCTCCTCCTCCTCCTCCTCCTCCCTCCTCCTCTCCTCCTCCTCCTCCTCCTCCTCCTCCTCCCCCTCCTCCTCCATCCTCCCCTCCTCCTCCTCCTCCTCCTCCTCGCATCCCCCCCTCCTCCCCCTCTCTCATCCTCTCCTCCTCCTCCTCCTCCTTCTCCTCCTCCGCCTCCCCTCCCATCTCCTCATCATCATCACATCATCATCATCATCATCATCATCATCTCATCATCATCATCATCATCATCATCATCATCATCATCATCATCATCATCCATCATCATCATCATCATCATCATCATCATCAGCATCATCATCATCATCATCATCACATCATCATCATCATCAGCATCATCATCCATCATCATCAGCATCGTATCATCATCATCATCATCATCATCATCATCATCATCATCATCATCTTCATCATCATCATCATCATCATCATCATCATCATCATCATCATCATCATCATCATCATCATCATCATCATCATCATCATCATCATCATCATCATCATCATCAGCCTCATCATCCTCATCATCCTCATCATCATCATAATCATCATCATCATCAGCATCAGCATCATCATCATCATCATCAGCAGCATCAGCATCATCATCATCATCATCATCACCATCATCATCATCATCAGCATCAACATCATCATCATCATCATCATCATCATCAGCATCATCATCATCATCATCATCAGCATCGTCAGCATCATCAACATCAGCAGCAGCAGCATCATCATCAGCATCATCAGCATCATCATCATCAGGATCCTCATCATCATCAGCATCAGCAGCATCATCATCATCAGCATCAGCATCAGCATCATCAGCATCATCAGCAGCAGCAGCATCATCATCCTGGTCATCCTCCTCCTCCTCCTCCGCCTCCTCCTCCTCCTCTTTCCCTTCCTCTTCCTTTTCCTCCTCCTCCTCCTCCCCACCTCTTCCTCCTCCTCCTCCTCCTCCTCCTCCTCCGCCTCCTCCTTCACCTCCTCCTCCTCATCCCCTCCTCCTCCTCCTCCTCCTCCTCCACCACCACCTCCTCCTCCTCCTGATCCTCCTCCTCGTCCTCCTCCTCCCTCCTCCACCTCCTCCTCCTCCTCCTCCTCCTCCTCCTCCTCTCCTCCTCCTCCTACCCCTCCTCCTCCTCCTCTCTCCATCCATATCATCAACCGTCTCGTTACCCTCCACGTCCATGTCCTCGTCGTTTATGCACCCACTCCTCCCTCCTCCTCCTCCTCCCTCCCTCCTCCTCCTCCTCCTCCTCCTCCTCCTCCTCCTCCTCCCCCTCCTCCTCCTACTCCTCTTCCTCCAGCTCCTCCTCCTCCGCCTCCTCCTCCTCAGCAGCAGCAGCAGCTGCGAAACAGCAGCATCAGCATCATCAACATCACCAACATCAGCTCACCATACCACTACTCATCATCATGATCCTCCGCCTACTCCTCCCCCTCATGTCACGTCCTCCTCGTCATCATCCTTGTCCTACTCCTTCTCCGCCTTCAACTCCTCCTCCTCCTCATCCTCATCATCACCACCATGATCATCAGCAGTGGCAGCATCAGCAGAAGCAGCAGCATCAGCATAAGCATCACCATCATCACCACCATCAGCAGCAACAGCATCAAGAGTATCATCGTCAGCATCATCGTCCGGCTCATCATCCTTATGGTCGTCACCACCATAATCAGCATCAGTATCAGCATCGTCAGCATCATCACGACGACTCGCACCATCACGAGTATCATCGTCATAATATTCATCAGCAGCAGCAGCGTAATCATCAGCATCACCATCATCATCATCATCATCATCAGCATCAGCATCGTCAGTATCAGCATCATCAGCAGCATCAGCATCAGCATCATCAGCATCATCAGCATCGTCGTCAGCATCCCCAGCAGCATCATCATCAACATCAACATCATCACCATCAATAGCAGCATCAGTATACTGATCATCAGCATCATATGCATCATCAGCATCAGTGAAATCACCATCATCATCAGCATCATCAGCATCAGCATCATCAGCAGCATCATCATCGTCAGCAACATCATCATCATCATCATCATCATCAGCATCATCATCATCATCATCATCATCATCATCATCATCATCATCATCAACAACATCATCAGCATCATCCCCCACCATCTCTGAGCCGGAGCATGAGCTGGACGGAGAGGGGGAGAAGGATGAAGACGGCATGGGCCCAGCACGCGCCAGATACGGTCGGCTCTGGAAACCCTAGATCCGAAAACGTTGGCACCTCTGGGAGAGGGGGGAGCAGCTATGCTTCCCGCTGGCCTGCCGCTGACCTTCCGCTGGCCCCCCGCGGAGCCGCCCTTGCCTTGTTCAACCCCCCCTCCAACGCCCCTCCGCCGCACTCCGCCGAGGAACGCATGCCAGCCCTCCAGTCCCTTGAAGGCGAGTCCCTTGCTGGACCGCCCCAAACACCCTCCTGCTCCAAGGTCCCCTCCTGAGGGAGACGGGAAACCCTAAGCAGACCGAAAAGGACAGGACAAGGCTGGGGAACATTCCCTCGCCAGCCCTGGGGGAATCACTTCCAATCTGGTCTGATTAGGGTCTCATGTTCCCTGAGCTCTTCACAAGGGAGGAGCAGGAAGGCGGCGGGCAGGAGGAAGAACGGGCAGGCTGAAGTATGCTCCCCTGCCCCTCCCCCGACAAGCTGGGCGGAGCCTCCTGTCCACGACGACGACGGCGACAAAGACAACAGCGAAGACGGCGGCGGCGAACACGACGACGACGGCGAAATCAACGGTGGCGGAGGACGTGGGAAACGGCAAGACACCGAGACCGCTGCTTCCCGGAAGTCTTCCAGGGTGACCAGGACTTCGAGGAGCATCCAGCCGTGGCGACGAGGGCCCCCCAGGACGAGCAGCGGCATCGGTATCTCCTCGTTCTCTGAACATGAGAAAAATCTGAGGGTAACAGGTCCTGGACCCTGAAGGCCTTACCCCAGGACCAGCTCTTCGTCCTGAGTCGTTTTCTGACGGTCCCGCCAATGGAGAGCGCCAGGGAGCCTAAAATGCCAAAAATGGCGAAACAAAAACTCAGGGCCCGTTTCCGCATGGCGACTCAGAAGTCCCGACCATATCCCCAGGGCCGGTTTTTTATCCCGATCCGTTTTTTGACAACTCTGGGGCCCAGCGAGGGCCCCCAGGGGCCGGAAACTGCCGAAAACTGTTGTCGTGACTGTTTTGCCAAGCGAGCATGTCTGGGCCGGCAGATATGTATCCCCTGCCGACGGTGTGGGACGCAAGAGGACATACACTAGTACCATGCGCCCCTCCTCGATGCGCACGTCCGAACCAAGCATATAGCACAAGCATCTTCTACACATCGTCACTCTGGAGATATGGCCCGAAAGCGCCCGCCACGGAGCCCGTACAATACCAATCGGTCGGAAGAGAAAGTAGGTAAAAACATGAAGTAGGAAGGCGTTGAAAGTAGATTGGGTGTCCGCCCGCCCCCCTGAGGAGGACGGCAAAGGTAAAGCCACTCGATCATTGAAGCAGGAAAGCGCTTAAAGTAGATTCGAACCTGCCTGGGAATCCAAGAATACCTACTTTCAACGGCCGAGGGGTAAGACTTCTGCGCGGGCGCGTCGCCCTTGGGGGGCCGATGCACACACCGTATGCATGCTTTGGACGGTGCCGAGCCAAGGCGCCCACGCCCACCAGCAGCCCGGACCCGCAGGCGCCTGGGTAGGCCGCCAGGGGGTGCTCCGGCCCGCCGGCGCTCCTGACGGCCGCGAGACCGTCGTCCGCCGTCGTCGGCGGCGGCATCGTCGCTGGTGACGACGACAACGACGACGACGACGACGATGGCGACGGCGACGACGACGACGACAACGACGACGACGACGAGGACGACGACGACGACGACGACGACGACGACGACGACGAGGAGGACGAGGCTGAGAAGCAGACGGGGTACGTTTGCGTCGCCGTCGTCGTCGGCCCCGTCGCCATGACTGCTTGCCGTCGCCATCGTCGCCGTCGTCGCGGTCGCCGTCGTCGCCGTCGCAGGCGAAGACGGTGATCGAGGTTTCCTGGTCCTCCTGAGGCCAGCGGGGGCCCCAGGCCACCCAGAGAGCTCCAGCCACCGTCGTCGGCGGCGCCGATGGCGCCGACGACGAAGACGACGACGACGACAACGACAACGACGAAGGCGAGTATCGACAGCTTCAAGCCATCATCATCAGCAGAATCATCAGCATCATCATCAGCGGCAGCAGCATCATCAGCAGCATCATCATCGACAGCATCAGCATCAGCATCAGCATCAGCATCAGATTGAGCAGCATCATCGTCGTCATCATCATTACCACCACCACCACCACCACCGCAACCGACATCAGAATCATAAGCATCATCATAAGCATCAGCATCGTCATCACCATCATCATCAACATCATCATAATCATCATCATCAGCAGCAACATCATCATCATCATCATCGTCATCATCACCATTATCAGCATCAGCATCATCATAAACAGCACCAGCATCGTCATCACCATAAAACTTAGCAAAATCATCAGCAGCATCATCGCCATCATCATACTAATCATCATCACCACCATCATCACTATCATCGTCGTCATCATCATCGTCATCGTCAGCAGCAGCATCGTCATTATCACCAGCATGATCGTCATCACACTCAGCATCAGCATCATCACCATCAGTTTCACCCAGATCATCAGCATCATCAGCATCGACACCATCATCAGCAACAGCAGTATCTTCATGAGCAGCAACATCATCAGCAGCAGCATCCTCATCGTCAGCATCATCAGCCGAAGCAGCAGCATTAGCAGCAGCATCACCATCATAATTAAACCAGCAACATCGACATCAGCATCAGTATCATCATCATCATCATCATCATCATCATCATCATCATCGTCGTCGTCGTCGTCGTCGTCATCATCATCATCATCATCATCATCATCATCATCAGCATCATCATCATCGTCATCATCATCTGCACCATCATCAGCAGCTGCAGCAGCATGGTCATCATCATCGTCATCATCATCATCAGCATCATCATTATCATGAGTTCCATCATCATCAGCAGCAGCAGCATCATCATCACCCTCATCATCATAATCGCCATTGTCATCGCCATCGCCATCGCCATCGCCACGCATGTCCCTCCTCCTCCCCGGGCTCCTCTGTGCCGCCAGCTCGTCAAGAACGCTCACCAGCACCACCAGCCGGAAGCCGGAGACCATCGCCATGGTGCACTCGTTCAGGAGCATGCACAAGCCTGCTGGAAGGGAAGTGGAGTAGGAGAGCGGGGAGGAGGCGGAGGAGGGGGATGAGGAAGAGGACGAGGACGAGAACGAGGAGGGGTGGGGAGGGAGGGGCAAGAGGAGAAGGAAGGAGGGGTGGAGGAGGAAGGGAGGGAGGACAAGGAGGGGAGGGGGGGAGAGGAGGAGGAGGAGGAGGAGGAGGAGGAGGAGGAGGAGGAGGAGGAGGAGGAGGAGGAGGAGGAGGAGGTAGAGGAGGAGGGGGAGAGGAGGAGGGGGAGGAGGGAGAGGAGGAGAACGACGAGGAGGAGGAGGAGGAGGAGGCGGAGGAAGAGAAGGGGGAGAAGGTGGAGGAGGAGGAGGACGAGGAGGAGGATGAGGAGGAGGAGGAGGAGGACGAGGAGAACGGGAGAACGAGCAAAAATAAGGAGCGCACGTAGCTTGAATCCACGGTGGTCCAGCTACTGCCAGCGCTCCAACACTGCCTTGCGGCGAGAGCAGCGGCTCGTATTTCGTAGCGGTATGCAGGCGAAGGGGCGCGGGTGTCGCGCGCCATGTCAGCTTTCAGCTTGTGGTAAATATGGAAATTCAGCACGACAATGCAGTGACAATGATGGCATGGGTAGTCAGGATCCGTGTCCGGCGAGGGGGCGAAGCCCAGACGAGTGAGGGGGCAGGCAGGAAGATGGACACGAGGGAGAGCGAGGAGGTGGAGCAGGCAAGGGCACGACAGATAATGGGACATGGAGTCGGTGTCTGTACATCCGAAAAGACATCGACGAGACTGGGCACTGGGGATACGAGCTGACGTCGCCAGGCCGCCAGCAAGTGTCTTGAGGTGGGCCCAGGCCCACGACGGGTGTGTGTGTTCCAAAACCTTGCGAGGCGCAACCCATCTCTGGGTCAGCTCTAGGAGCGGGGGCACTGAGGAGATGTGCAAAGTGGGCTCCATGATCTCCGTGTTCCCGAAGGGGTCGTCCGGAACATGGTCAACGATCCAGCTCTGGAGACGGCGAGGAGACAGAACCAGGGAACAACGAGGAGGAGAAGCGGACGAGCACTCGCTGCGGCCGCGGGCGGCGCACTTCCTCGCCAGCGTGCCGAATCTCTTCGCGCGCCGCGGCCGTCGCTTTCCGCCACGCGTCCCGGAGGATCCCCGAAGCATGGGGAGCGGCGGGTGACAGACTGGCGAAGAATTCACAGATGCTGGTCGGGTTCGCCCACCACTCAGGGCTGAGGCGCCCCATCGCGACGCGCGGGAGACTCCCAAGCATCTCGGCCTGCGACGACAGAATGTCAAGCGAGACCCTCCACCCACCCTCCCAGAATTCACGAAGCGTGTGGAATGCCGTACGCCACGTTGAAGCAGCCAGCACACACGACTCGAAGCGAACACGGGGTGGCCGAGGCAAACCAATTACATATGCAAAAAAGCTCAGCGAGGCCAAAGGAATTGGGGGGAGGCGAAGGAGGCGGTGGAGGACGCACGGAGGAAGGAAACGGGGGGAGGGAAGAGCTGGAACAGGGAGCTCAACACAACGATGGCGCCAACACATGTTCATGCGGCAACTGGTTTCCGTGGGGGGGCGTGACAGGGCAATTACCCGAACTCGTTCGCGCCGCTTTCGTGTGGGTGCCGCCCACTGGGCGTCAAGCTCCGCCACCGGGGGAGTTGCATGCCAAGAAACTCGGGGGATCCAGCGATCTTGAAATCAGCCCATGCTGGGATGAGGGTCAGGATCTGCTGGCGATGTTGCTACACTACGGCGTCCGAGCACAAAAAAAGAGGACGAGGAGAAGGCGAAGGAGGAGGAGGAGGAAAAAAGGGAGAGAAGGAGAAGGTGGAAGATGATGAGAAAGAAAAGCGGGGTTCACAAGAGGAAGCACGGACTCATCAGGATTGCGGGGGGGGCGGGATGTTCGGGAGCACGCTCGCGCCACCCGAGTCCCACCCCCGCGCGCCTGCCTCGCCGGCGCCCGGAGGGAAACACCAGCCTCACGTCTGACCCCCACGCCCTTCAAAAGGATATGCCGCATCTGCTGGTGGTCTCGCTCCGCGACAGGTGGGGGGTCCTCTTCGACCGGCAGGGCTCCTCGCTGCACGCTGCGCGATTGGGCACTGCTCGCACGTCGTGCCTGACGCTGCGGCGCAGCTGCACGGCATCGGCGGAGGTCTCGCTGCACGATTGGCGGGGGGACATCGCTCCGCGATCACGGCGGCGCCTCGCTGCGCGCCCCGGGCACGCGCGCGCGGGCTGGAGCCTCGCGCGAGGGTGGCGCAGCCGCGTCGCACTGGCTGGGGCTCTCGCTCCGCGGCAGGCGGGCGGTCTCGTTAGCTCAGATCCGGCGTTTACATATATATATATATATATATATATATATATATATATATGTGTGTGTGTGTATGTATGTATGTATGTATGTATGTATGTATGTATGTATGCATGCATGCATGCATGCATGCATGTATGTATGTATGTATGTATGTATGTATGTATGTATGGTTCTGCGAATATGTACATAAAAATAAACAAAAACTGGGACGTACCCAACCCTTTTTACCATGCGGCGAGTAATACAACAAGCGTTGAATGATCCGCAATGCTCTTGAACGCTTCGCCACATAACGTCGGGCCAGAATCAGACGTTTCACATGTGCAGCGACTCTCTTAAGAGTCAGATCGTCAGCAGGAGAGCGACCAGGACTTGATGTCCGACGCCCGAAATGGGTAAGGACAGAATGGGTACAATGCCCAAAAGCAAATGTTGTCCCAAACCAACAGCGGCCGCTGCTGGGCAGGCGGCCTTCTGTCTCAAGTGGGCACAGGCCGCGGCGTCACCGACTTCGACCCCTGTTCAAAATGAACAAGAACTGCTCTTCGGCATTGTACCCATTCTTTCCGTTCCCATTTCGTTCGTGCCGATTGATGTTCGACCCCCTCCTCCTCCTCCTCCTCCTCCTCCTCCTCCTCCTCCTCCTCCTCCTCCTCCTCCTCCTCCTCCTCCTCCTCCTCCTCGACCTTGATGCTCGACCCCCCTTCCAGGCACACACCAGGCAGGCGCCGCCCACCTACGAGCGCGGTGCTCATGCCGAGCACCAGGATCAGGGAGCCCAGCAGCAGCGCGAGGCACGCCTCGGGCACTCTCCTCCCTCCTCCTCCTCCTCATCCTCCTCCTCCTCCTCCTCCATCCTCCTCCTCCTCCTCCTCCTCCTCCTCCTCTTCCTCCTCCTCGTCCTCCTCCTCCTCCTCCCCCCTCCTCCATCATCCTCCTCCTCATCCTCCCCCTCCTCCTCCTCCTCCCCCTCCTGGGATTTTGCCTGGGATTTTGCAAAGGCCTACACCGTTCAAGACCTCCAGCTCGGCCTGGGCCACGAAGTTGTCGACGTGGCCCGACACGCTCGGGCGCCCACCTATCCCTCTCGATTCGGGGTCGAGGAGGAAGGGGCGAGGAAGGTTGGAATCCTTGTGCCGAGGAGGAGGGAGTGGGCGTGCACTGCTGGCGACTCTAGGACAGCGTCGACATCGTGTCGACTGGGGACGGCGGGCTCTAGACCTGGCGATAGCAGTCATGGCCCGCCTGGAAATTGTAGTATGGATCGAGAGGGACAAAGAAATCCTGGAAAGCCATGGTCCCCAGGTCACTGCCCCAGGGATCCCAGGCCCGGCTGAGCCTCGACACTTGGTGCCCAAGGAGCACCTTGGCGAGAAGAAGCGAAAAAGCCGACGGGTAGCTTTTCAGCTCAGCGGTGCGCCAGCGGCCGTGCTCATCACGGCCCGCCGCCGCAGGGTGGCCCCCCTCATGCTGGCAGCGGCCGCCCAGGGGGTCCGCGTCCACGGCGAGGCGGAGCTCGGGGGCGTTGACCGCCAAGAGCCCCGTCGGCTTCCTCGCCCTCGCGCCGTACGCGCACTGGTCCACCTGCACGTAGTCCACCCCAGGGAGCTCGAGCACCCATGAGATCTCGGGTGTCTCCCAGGAGGAGATGCTCTGTGGCCTCCAGGGCGCTGGGGCTGGGTGCTCCATCAGCCCTGTGATGCCCAGCGGGCGGCCGACCAGGAGCAGCAGCAGGCAGGAGCGGAGCAGCGCGTTGCCCAGGTCGATCTGCTGCCTCTCCTTCCTGGGACACGCTGCTGATGCCCCACGGTCTGCTCCTGGTCCTGAGGGGTCTCGGTTGTCTGCCCCCCCTGCCATCATCCAGCCATCTGGCCGGGCACCAGGTTTCGCAGGGAGGTCCACCTACCACCGCGCACACCTGCCCTGCCAACATGGCTGCCTTCCAGAACACGAGATTCTCCTTATTGGTCATGTCCCCTCTTTCCGCATTGTTCTGCACGTCCAGGGAGAGCACCATCAAGGGGACAGACCATTCTGCTGCTAGCTTCTCCAGGTGGTCCTGGATGTCGTTGGGTCTTCGATGGCCACTGAAGAGGTGGAGTACAAGGTTGCAGTGCCACGTAGTAGGTCTGTCTACTGTCGTAGGGTATACTGTCTGCTGGTGGTCAGGGCCGTCCTCGTCCGCTGGTGCTGCTGGCGGGCAGACTGGCTCGGGAGGGCTGGCCCATGTCGGTATTGCCGTAATCCAATATGGGTCTGGGTCCTTCGGCGGCATCATGGCCTTAGCCGCCCTGAAACCACATCTTTTGAGCTTTCTGGTATCTTCTGCCATCTCGCCATCAGCTGCTGCCAACTCTTCATCATTTAGTGGAACCACTGTGGCACGGCAATGCTCCATACATCTGAGGCTTCTGTACTTGAGATGTCGAAGAAGTCCAGCACGGGTGTGGAAGTCCTTACCACAGTTCGAGCAAATCGTCCCTCTAATATATCGGTCGTCATCCCGCTGTGCATGTACGACTGTGCGGTGCCTCCTCCACATGCCCCGTGTTGCAAGAATTTTGCCACAATCATAACAGATGAAACCTTGTCCTCGTTCGGGTCGATCTGCCTCCACAAAGGGCGGGGGTGGCAGCCCCGCCTCCTGGGCCAGAGATCTGAGTTGTCTCTGCCAGACACCGTGCCTGAAATACTCCATCTGAGCTGCATGTGCTCTGTGTTCCACTCTCTTGATCAGGTTCATGGCCTTGGCATACTCCCAATCTCTGAAAGCGTCGATCCAGGTGCGCATGTCCTGTCGCTGTTCCAGTGGGATCTCGTCAGTAGAGACAAACTCACCAAGCCAGAGCAGATCTTCCCAGATCAGAGCATTCCAGCTGCCTTTCTCATCCCAGAGTAGGTCCACGAGGCGCAGTAGCTGCTGGTCACCAAAGAACAAGAGTCGCATGAGATGCCGCAGTCGCCTTGTGCGGAGGATGATCTGCCAGGAGGACTTGTCTGCGTCTAGGAGAACCTCCTCATCTCGCCATCGAGGTCCGTCGGGTATGTGCTGCTTTCCCACCGCAGCTCGGTAGGCGTTGACATACTTGGCAGCGACTTGCGAGTCCAGCCTGGTACCCAGCGCGCCCCATATTTCTGCATTGAAAGTGAGAGTACTATCGCATAGGGCGCTGGTGAGCGTGATCTTAACCTGTCTGTCCACGTCCTGAATTTGATTAACCGTGATCCTCAGAGGGCCCGCTGCTGCCGAGTGCCCGTTGCACCTTCGGGCCATGTTGGGTCCCTCGCATCCTTTAGTATCCACAACCGTGCCCAGGTTGACCGCCGTCTCCACAATCTGCAACTGATGGTTCAGGCCATCGTGCCATAAGTACGCCGGGTGACTGGTAAGAAGGCGGGCCCTTGCTTTTCTGGCCCGCGGGCCAAAGAAGCCTATCAGTATCTTGGTTTTGGCCAAGTTGAGCGTGAAACCAAAGATGCAGATGTGCTTGAACAGGATGCTGACTATGCCCCTGATGGCGTCCTCTAGGTTGTCGCAGCTGTCCACCGCGCAGGGCGTCGTAGCATCATCCACGAAGGAAACGTCGGTAACTTCAGCTTGTTCTGCAGCGCCAGAGGCCAGTACCGGAGCAGGGTCTGGCATCAGTGTGAGCGTGTAGTTGTGAGTGGCCAGGTCCCTGTGTAGGTCTCTCAGCAGCGTGGCGAAGCCCAGGTTGTATACCAGGTCCGCTAAGCCATTGCCAGGGCGCGTGCCTCGACGACTTTCCGCTGTGAGCGGACATCCCTGTGTCATGAAGAAGGTGTGCCTGTGTGCCTCCGCCACGGCTGCATGCAGTGCTGGGTCCACGCTGTTGTCCTGGAGCGCGCCCGGCCTAGCGAGCAGCTCTTGGAGCGCGGGCTGCATCCACTGTGGGACGTTCTGCTGCTCGTAAATGTCCTCCAGGTCCTCCCTGTCCGTAGGGCCCCTGACGATGTGCTGCCTGACCACCGTGTAGAAAGCGGCCTTCAGGTCGATCATGGGCAGGATGGCAGCCTTCTGCTGCAGTCGGCATACGTGCAGGAAGGCCTTGACAGAGTGCGTGGCCATGGCTGTGCTGCGCCGCGGGATGCCTCCGTACTGTGTCTGACGTAGGAGATCCAGGTGGCAGCCAATGATCAAGTTGCGCAAGAATGCATGGTGATGTTTAGCGACCGTGTTGTTGAGGAGGATGCTCCTGTAGTTGGCAAAGGGCTTGGAAGAGCCCGCCTTGTGCAGTTCCACGGCCGTGCCGATCTTAAACTGCACCGGCTCCTGATTCAAGAAGTTGGCCTTGGTGATGACTGGATGCCATAGCCTGGCCATGGATCTGCAGCAAGCTCTGAGCGCGTCGTTGGCGATCTTGTCTGGCCCTGCGGCCTTGCGCAGCTTGGCTTTGCTGAAGCTGTAGGCAAGCCCATGGTGTGACTGCACCATCTTGACGGGTATCTCCTTCGGCGGCTGTATTTGCTGGGCCGTCTCGTTGTACCGTTGCACCAGCTCCGTGGGCTGCTGAACCCTCGCCTGCTCAACGCTGGCGAAGTACTTGAGACGGGCGAGGCACAGCTGCTCGTCCGTGGTGATGATGGTGCCATCCACGTCCTCTCTCTCAGGGTAGACTGCTCCCCACTTGCCAGGTCTGCCACCCAACATGAGCATCTTTTTGGCCGTTCTCCAGTGCTCGGCTGGGTCGTTGTGGTGCTTGGTGGCCATGAGGTGGTTGGCGAGCTCTGCCATGGAGTTGTCCCTGTCCTGTGTGAGCAAGGACTTGTAAATGTCTAGCGTAGCGTCCAGAAAGCTGCGGCACTGGAACAGTAGACCCGCTGTGTCCAACGTACAGCAGGCTAATCTGAGCGAGTTGAGCGGCTGAAACCACGACTCCTGCTCCGTGACGAAGTCTTGCCATTCCGTGGGGAGCTTGTTGCGGAGAAGCTGCAGTGCCCTATAGTTGCCGTCCTGCTGCTTTCTGATGGCACGCTGCACATACCTCCTGATGCGCACCAGTCGCATGGTGGTCCTGGACATCGAGCTCTTGACTGGAGTGAATCGGTCGGCCCCAAAGTATTCCTTAATGCAGGCCGAGATCTCAGACTGAATGGCATGGTAATGGTCATTCACATCCACCTCCCATGGCGGCTGCTGGATGTCGTCCAGCGCCCTGTTGCAGGCTTCCCTGGTCTTCGGGTCCTTGAGCTTGTAGTGGTCCAGCTTGAAGCCTCCGTTCCTGTCCTTGGCTTGGCCGTTGATGCTGCCTGTGAGGAACGCCAGGACAGGGGAGTGGTCCGAGTTCTTGCACACGCCGTCAAAAGAGTGGTCGACTCGTACAGCGGCCACTCTGTTGAAGGAAGCTTCCTGAAGCAGAATAAAATCAATGCGGTGTGGGGTGTGGCTGTGGCTGTCCTTCCAGGTGTACTGAGGCTCGCTCGCAGGTCCCTTGACGAGCGTGCTGGCTACAAAGAACGCCCGCTCTGTCGCGAAGCCGTGGAGCCTCTCGCCGTTGTCGTCCTCGGTTTGGCGAAAGCCTTCCGTACCCACGAAGTCGGATTGCTTGCTCCCAAGCCTGCCGTTGAGGTCAATGAGCACGATGGAGGGCTTGAAGATGTCGCACTTCAGCTCGAATAGCCTCCACCAGTCCTTCCTCTCGTTGCCCTGCTGGTCCTTTCCGTGGTGCGGGGTGTGCGCCACAGCGATCACCTCGTCAAAGAAGGGAGCGGCCACGCGGACAAACAGCATCCGAGGGTGCCCGAAGAGGACCTTGGCATGCTTTTTCTGGAAGTAGTAGGTTTTCTTTTTGTGGGTGGCGTAGGGGAGCTCAGTGGACAACAGAAGTGAGCATCCCAGATTCCCCTTGACCGCTGGGCTCGAGATCGTGTAGTAGCCGTTGGCGGTCGTGGCTCTTGCAGCACACCTGGTTTCTTGGATCCCCGCAAGGTGTACACCTCGCTGGTGCAGCTGCTGCCTGACAAGAATACCTTTGCCTGATACCTTCCTGCTCGCCTTCGGGTTGAGCACGACATCAATCATAGACTGAGCATTGTACTGGCACACGCAGAGGTTGAGGCGGCCATTGACGCACCTCGTAGGTACTGGGGCTGGGATGTGTTCCAGCTGAGCAACTTGCGGCTTGACTGTGAACTGGAACTTGCCGTTGATCAGTGGTGGGTAAGCTGCTGCATCTTGCGGGTTCGCCGTGCGCAGCCAGCTCCATTCGAGTGCGGGATCGTAGGCGAGGAGGCAAGTGATGCATTCAAAATAAGGCCTGCGCCTGGGCTGCAGTCCCGCCTCTTTAGCAATCACGTCCGCTGCTTCGTTCCAAGGTGCCCCTGAATGTCCCTTGGTATGTTCGAAGCGAACCGTCCTCTGGCGTCTGATCTCCTCGCACAGGATGGCCGTCAGTCTGGATAGGTCGTGATGCGAAGAAATCATCTGGGTGCCGTCCGCCGTCCCCAAAGCGGAGGCGTTGTCCCCAACAAACACACAAGGCATCCCATCCTGCCAAGCGATGGACGCAATGAGCGCCCAGAGAATACCAGCTAGCTCCACAACTGTACTAGAGGTGGGGGCACCCAACTCCGGTGGCACTGAGTCTGCGTAGTTACCCACGAGGTGCCCAAGGTAAGAAAAACCTTCGGAGTCTTGTGCGATATGAATCACTGCCCAGCTGGCCGTAGAAGGTGCCTTCATGTCGAAAGCGGCGTCCATGAAGAAAAAATGTGTCTGCGGAACAATCGGCCTGACTGGTGCAAGGTACTGCAAGGCCAGGCGAGTGTGCTCATGCAGATCGTGTCCCAAAATATCATGCTGCCAATCTAGGGTATTGATGTTCCTGGTGATGTCATCAACCAAGGAACGGAGCTGTCCGATGTTGCACGACCGCTGACCGCTGCTCCCCGATGGGACATCAACTGCCAGGTGGTGCTGCGTCGCGCTGCCAGGCACTGGGGCCAGTGGCGCTGTGCTGTCAAAGGAAATACTATGTAGAGGAGCCTGAGGTCGAAGAGCAACAGGCTGCTGAAGAGCCGCAGTTCCCTGGACTAGATCATCCCCAGGTAGCTGTTGCGGCCGGTGCTGAATGTCAGGCCCTGGTGGAGCAGGCTGCACGTCCTGAATGTCATCGCTCGCCCTCAGCGTGACGCCAGGCTCCAGCTCCACGGGGAGGTTGGTCCCATGTGTAGGGACATCTGAATTCTGTATGCTTGCATCTGGCCAAAATGGCGGCGCTGCCCCTTGCTCCGTCGCGCTCGGAGGGCAGCTGGTTGACACGGGGCAATGTGCTGCCCACTCGGTCATTTGCCTGGCGCGGCTTGGGGGTGGCGTAGCTCCGGGTGTGTTTCGCCCCGTTACGCTTTCGCCACAACCCCACGCAGAGGTAGGCGTAGCTCCAGGTGTATTTCGCCCTGTTACGCTTCCGCCCCCAGCCCCTGCGTCCACGCCAGCCTCTGCGCGATCGCTGATCGGGGTCAGCCGAGGGAGGCCTTGGCCTCCTTGGCACGGCGCAGGTCCTCCAGCCCCTTCTCCCTGGTCTGGAAGAGCTTGCCCCTGGCCCCATGCTGCAGCAGCCTCTGCTTGACATGCTGCTGCCTGGTCTGGCAGGTCGATGATCCCCCTGCCGATGCCGCGCTCTCGTGGCCCTCGTCCGCTGACCCTGGCGGGCGGCTGGCCGAGCTGGCTCCTCGAAAAACTGGTGTTCCTGTAGCCGTGAGGTCCAGGAGGTTGTCGCGCAACGTGGCGTCTGACAGGCCTGCCGACGAAGACCCCGCGGATGCGGTGATGTCCTTGCCTTGTGATGGAGAGTTGGAGGCCACGCTGAATGGCTTGCCAGGATCCACTTGATGCTGCTGCCTCCCCTGCATGCTGGCCTCGACACCCAGAGGGGCGGAGACCGTCGGGGCAGCATCGCGCCGCTCGCTGCTCTCGAGGGCCAGGGTCTGCTCCAGCTTCTCCTGTCTGGCGGAGGCTGATCCTTCGCCGTCTGCCTCTGGGGTCCCAGGCAGCCACCAGCGCGGGTCCACAGGCTGCGTTGGGGAGAGGACAGCAGGCCCCCCACTCGAGGACCCCTGGTCCGAGTGCTGGGCAGGGGAAAGGCTGTCGTGCGACTCTCCCGTGGAGCCCTGCCCTGGCGGGACTTGGGCGTGAGCAGCCACTGAGCCCCAGTGTGCCTGCACCTGCTGCCAGTCAATGAAGCATTGCCCAGCATCACTCGACTGCTCAGGCATCCGAGCTGGCGCCTCCGCCGATGGAGATACCTCAATTGGGGAATCGGCTACTGGAGTATCCGTCCCATTGGCTTCCTCTCGGCTGCGGTGGATCCTGGCAGCGGCCTCCTGGAGCTCCTCCTGCTGCAGGGCCAATTCCTCTCGCTGGAACTGCTGTGCGATGGTCTCCTCCTCGAGTAGCAGGTCATCGTTGAGGACGCGCGCCCTGATGTGGAGTTGCTCGGCCACGGCTTCGGACAGGATCCTCTGCTCCATGCGCAGCCTGTCGGATTCCTGCAGAATGGCCATGGCTGCCTCCCTTTGCTGACTGGAGTGCCTCTGCTGGGCGTATTCAGCTGCCTGGGCCTGCTCCAAGGCTGCCTGCTCCGCGGCTTCCTGGGTGCTTCGAGCCATCACCTGACGGGCGGCGCTGGCTTCCACCTCCAGCTGTTCCATAGCCTGTTGGAACCGCTGGCGCGCCTGGATCTCCAGCTCCTCGAACTTCCTCTGCTCCTCCCAGGCCCGCTGTTGTTGTTGTTCAATGATGCGACAGTTCGCCTCGTCCAGCTCGGCTGCAGCTTGCTGGCGGGCGTCGAGGTGCGTGGCAGCCGAGTCTGACTGAGCCTGGAGCTGACTCGAGCGCTCTGCGAGGAACCTGCATTGCTCCTGAAGTTCAGCCCGCTGGCGCAAAGCCTGCTCGTTGGTCTCCTCCAGCTGCATGGCCTCCTCCAAGCGTGCTCTCAGAGCGGTCTCCAGCCGAAGGTCCTGCACTTGATGCTGCTGCGTGACCTGTGAGATGGCCATCTGCTGCGCCTCCATTCTGGTCCTCTGAGCAGTCTCGGTCTGGATGAATTCCTTCTGCTGCATCGCCAACATGCGCTCACGCTCCTCCAGCTCCTGCTGCCTGCGCTTGACACCCCAGTTCTGCTCTTGGAACTCCTGTTGCATGCGCAACTCCATAGCCTGGCACTCCTGCTGCATGCGTGCCGACAGCGCAAGCTGCTGGGCCTCCGCGGCCTGGGGGGGAGCCGGCGGTGCCGCGCGCTGCTGCTGACACTGTGACTGGATGCTGTCCATGCGCTGGTTGAGCTGCCTGATGGCCTGGGCAACCTCCTGGTTGAAGAACTCGGGTCGGCTGCACTCCGCCGTCGCCGTCTCCTCCTGCTTGCTGGGCGAAGGCTGTGAGGTGTGCTCCCTCTTGACCGTGAGTAACTGACGGGACATGCCTCTCGGCGTTTGCCCAGCGCGTGAAGCAGCACCTGGTACTGGATCAGCCGGGGCGGCGGCTCCAGTGGCGGAGGTGCGCCAGGGAGCTCCCGTCGCCCACCCCTTGGGCGCCGAGGGCGGCTGCGCACTGTCCTGCATGGGCTGCTCGTCGGGCCCCTCGTCCTCCTCCGAGGTGTAGCCCGGCTCCAAGTCCTGCGCCATCAGCTCTTGCTCTTGATCATATACCTTGGCGATCCTCACCTCCAGCAACATCGCTCTCTGGTGGAGCTGCTTCTGCTGCACGTGGATCGCATTCAGCTCTGTGTTCATGTCGAAGCGCAGCTTGGTCAGCTCAGGCAACTGCACTCCCTTGGGCTTCAGCATGAGGAGCGCCGTCTTCAGCATGCTGAGTTCCTGTTCTTCCAGTGCTGACTCCTTCTGCGCCCGTCTGTTGGCCTGCACCACGTCTAGCAGCCGCTTCGCCCTGGCAATCAGTGCTGCCTTGAATGGCGCCCTCAGCGCTGCTTGCTCTGGCGCAGGTGGCTCCCTCCACTCCTTGAAGCTACGCGCCTCATCCAGTGTCAGGAAGCCCACGTCTTTGAAGATGGCCGCGTGCTCCTGGCTGAACATCTGCTGCGCTTTCTGCTTCTTGCCCGTCTTGCCGCCTGCGGCCTGACGACCTGCGGCTGGTGCTTGGTCTGTGGCTGTCCTCTGCGGTCTCCACTTGAATCCACATCTGCAGTGCCACATGCTGTTGGGGACGGGTGCCCCACAGCCGCCACACTGCCACTTGTGCTTCGGCAGCGCCATCACCTCGGTCGAGTGCTGCGCCGAGTGGTGACTCCCCAGCAGCCGTGCCGCGTCCAGGACCCTCAGTAGTGTCCTGGCAGCGCTGCGGCGGGAGCGCTCCCGCCTGTGCCAGCCTCCGTCGGCCGGCGTTGCCAGGGGGGCGCCGCGAGGCGCGCGGCCGCGAATCGCGGCCCTCTCGGAGACAGGGAGGCGACGGTGGCCTCCGAGAGGGCGCCGCGCGGCGCGCTTGGGGCCCGGCCCCGAGGTCGGCCTGACCGCGAGCTAGACCGGGCGGCGGCGCCGATTGCCCGATCCGAGCCGATCGATCTGGCCCCAGACCTCTGAGGGCCAGAATGCCTTCTCCCCCTCCTCCTCCTCCTCCTCCTCCTCCTCCGCCTCCTCCTCCTCCTCCTCCTCCTCCTCTCCTCCTCCTCCTCCTCCTCCCTCCTCCTCCTCCTCTCCTCCTCCTCTCGTCCTCCTCCTCCTCCCCCCTCCCCCATCATCCTCCTCTCATCCTCCCCTCCTCCTCCTCCTCCTCCTCCTCCTCCTCCTCTCCTCCTCCTCCTCCTCCTCCGTCCTCCTCCTCCTCCTCCTCCTCCCTCCTCCTCTCCTCCTCTCCCTCCTCCTCCTCCTCCTCCTCCTCCTCCTCCTCCTCCTCCTCCTCCTCCTCCTCCTCCATCTCCATCTCCATCTCCATCTCCATCTCCATCCTCCTCCTCCTCACCATCATCCTCCTCCACCATCATGTTCCTCCATCCTCCTCCTCCTCCTCCTCCTTCCTCCTCCTCCTCCATCCTTCTTTTCCTCCCTCTCATCCTCCTCCTCATCCTCCATCCCTCGTCCTTGTTAATAACTCCTCCATGCCGCATCCAGAGGCCGGTCGAAAAGGCGGGCTGGGCGTTGCGCATGAGACTTCCTCACCAGTAATGATCCTGAGGCTTGAAACCTGCAACAGGTTCACACATGGAAGGCGGTCCGCATTCGAAGTGTAGCTCTCGCCTTACCGCCGAGTGCACTCGCTTCCAGAGTTGTCGGAATGGAGAGCAGCCCGCTTTCAAAATGTGGTTTTCGCCTTAGCGCAGCGCACACTCGTCTTACATACTGGCAAAGAGCTTCACACATGGAGGGCGGTCCCCTACCAACATATTTATTTCGCCTTACTGCCGCGCACATTCGTTTTCAAAACTGTACGAATTTCACAAAATGAAGGATGGCTACTCTTCAAAGATGTGGTTCTCTCCCTCGTGCCTCGCACATTCGTCTTACGAGTTTGCAACACTTTCGAGGATTATCATGGTTAACGTCCTCAAGCAATGTTTCGGCACGATGTCAAAATGCGCGGTGGTGAAATCCCAGGAATGGTATTCTGGCTCGGTTCAGGATCGTCAAGACGCAAAACGTACTGGTGACTCGCGGCGTTGAAATCCCAGACATGGTGTTCTGGCCGAGATTCCGGATTTTTCGATCAGTTGTCGTCCAACGGGGCACTTCCCTCTGTGAACATGAATCTTCGTAGGGGGGCATGAAAGGTACTTGGGAGGAGGGTTGATTGCAATATCGTTGATGACTCTTGGGTTTACACTGGTCCTCGCCATCCTCCTCCTCCTCCTCCTCTTCCTCCTCCTCCTCCTCCTCCTCCTCCATATCCTCCTCATCCTCCTCCTCTCAAGTTCTCGGCACGGGAGCAGTTTGCCCTCGGCCAGCCCTCGCCTCCACGTGGCTCTTGAGGGACACCGAGTGGTACAGGGCATACTGCTACCGTACCCCTCGGTTGGCTAAGAAGGGCATCGAGTAATCATGTCCAGCTTCGTTTCTCGACCTTGGAGCCGCTGCCGCGGCTGTGGGAGGAGCAAGTGGAACGACATCCTGGGGAAAGCAGAACGAAGGTGCATGCAATGTTCCAGGACTGTGAAGCTTCAAGTTCCCAGGTCGCAATCTCCGAAGACGAAGTCTGTTTCATTTGCCGACGGCGGCCCTGGACCCAACCCCAAGAGATCGGAGCCTCCGCGGCCCATCCTCAAGCCAGGGAATGTCACCATTGATCTCGCCGCCACCATGCTGTCCGCGCCCGAGCACCTCGCGCGCGCCATCCAGGCGGCGTCCGACCCGACGATCCGGGCAGCGCCCCAGCAGGAGCTCAGCAGGCTTGAGGCTCAGACCCAAGCTGCGTTCAGCGCCTGGGACTCGGCAGCTGAGCGCGCGCGCAAGGCCGATGCGGCCTAGCGCGATGCGGACACCAAGCACCCCCGGGCTGCAAGCGCAGTCATGCGCCAAGGAGCTCGCATGGGGCGGTCGCTCGCACCCAGGAGGAGGAGGAGGAGGAGGAGGAGGAGGAGGAGGAGGAGGAGGAGACGAGGAGGAGGAGACGAGGAGGAGGAGGAGGAGGAGCATGAGGAAGAGGAGGAGGAGGAGGAGGAGGAGGAGACGAGGAGGAGGAGGAGGAGGAGCATGAGGAGGACGGCGGTCGCCGCGGCCGAGGCCAAGGAGCAGCTCGCCGCGGTCGCGCTCGCGACAGCCACCGCGGCCAAGCAGGAGTCAGCCCCACGTCTCACGGAGGCCGACGGCACCTCCCCCAGCTCCAAGGGCGAGGCGGCGCGATCTTCAACCCCAGCTGGGATGAGAGCATCTTCGCAGACTCCGAGGAGCTGGAGGAGCACGAGCGCACGAGCACGGCAGAACTCGAGCGTCAGCTTCGCGAGGCACGGCAGAACCTCACCGCCCGCGAGACCGACATTCGCAGGCGGTTGGCCAAGGCGGCGGCAGCTCGCCCGGCAGTCGAGGGGCGCGCAGAGAAGAAGCGCCAGGCAGCTGACGAGGGCGTTGCTCAGGAGGTGCCGCCAGCCAGCCAAGCGGCAGCTGCCGCAGCCGCAGCTGCGGCCTCGGCCGACCCGAGCCAGCCCACGGCGGGCCCCTGGCGCTCCTGGCGCTAAGGAGGCAGCCGCAGCCTCGAAGCAGGTGGACGAGGACGCGGCCACCAAGGCCGAGGCCGCCAGGCTCTCCCAGGCCAAATTCGCGGCGGCGGAGGCGCAGGCAGCAACAGCTCAGTCAGCAGCCCAGTCAGCAGCAACAGCCCAGCCCCAGCCCCAGCCCCCAAGGCCAGACCAGCGGCAGCGCCAGCCTCCGCGGCGAATGCGCAGCCCCTGACACGGCCAAGGCCAAGGGCCAGGGTTCCGGTTCAGACGCTACGTCTCCGTGCGGAACGGCGGCGGGTCCCTCGAGTCAGCGCGAGCATCGAATCGAGTCCCCATCGAGCCGCCACCTCTACTTCTCCCACCTTCACACCCAATGCTTCCTCTTGCAGTCGGGTGACTTCATTGTCCGCTAGTGAAGATCGTGGCACATCATCTACCACGGCTAGTAATTGCGGTGCGACGGCTACGGCGACCTCCTAAGTGGAACAGGGACCCACTACCGAGGCCGACGGGGGGTCGCGCACTGCACTGCTGTTTGGTAATGTGACCTGCATGAGCGAGCGCATTTGGAACTACTATATATATCTCTCAGGTCTAACTATCCTCTAGCCGCCTTCGCTGAGACGCACGCGGCACGTGCGGGGCTACGCAAGTGGGATCAAAATAAGAGGGGGGCAGGCTCGAGGCACTTCCCAAATCCAGCCCGCGAGCAGCATCGGGGCTCAGGTTCGACGGACAGCCAACGAGCCCGAGCCAATGAAGGAGGCGAATGGATTATCAGCCATGGTCATCTTCCGGTTCGCAACGTTCCGCATGTTGGCAGCAACAGTATCAGTCGCGCTGGGGAGACTGCTGCGCTCGATGGCATGGCGGCTACACTGGTGCACATGGCTGGGTATACTCTGGCAGTGGTGTGCTTCTACGGCCATAGCTCTATCGGGCTCGATGGTATCAATCTTCAACGCTACCAGCGCCTGGGCGCATTTCTGTCACTCCTTATAGATACCACGGTTGGTCACCGGCGACTTCAATGTGCCAGCATCAGCTTTGAAGATTTCATCATTCGCCTCCCGAGTCGGGGGCCACATCCTCACTCCGCCTGCCCAGTGCACTTGCAATGCTGGAAAAGAAGGCAGCATGATCGACTATATTATATGCAGCACGGCGGCTCTGAAGTACATTGCGGGGCCCAAGGCAGTTCTCACGGTGCCCTGGAAGACCCGCGCGGGCATCGAGGTGCGCTTGCGTCAGTCTGGCAGCCAGCTTTTGACGCGCACTCTGCGTTTGGCACAGAGGCTGCCCCAACGAGGGCGGCCTATGACAGAGCCTGAGCCTACGCCAGGCCCCAAGTCCAGTTAGGCTCAGAGGCGGCCGCTGAGAAAAGAGAAGAGCGATATAGTCAACTTTTCGGACCCTGTCTGGAGGAGCTGAAACTTCAACCCACCACTTTCGGGGATGTCACCGATGGGATCTCCACCGACCTTGACGAGAGGTTCGATTCCTCGTCCTGTTGTTATGAGGAGAATCCGTGGGCCGACGGGCCAAATTTTCTGCTCCCACAAGCAGCGGCGATGGGGCGAGCAGGGCGAGTGTTGCTGAATCTGTCACAGGACCCAGTTCCAATAGCGAGGCCCTGGTTGGGCCGTCGGGGTCTGCTTCGCCCTTGGGCCTTGGGGCTCCTGTGGCGACCTCTGGCGTCGGCGGGGCCCCGCTGGGCCCCGGGTCTGCCTCTGGGTCGGCCCCTGGGTCTGTCTCTGGGCCTCTGGAGCCCACTGGAACTGGGGAGGTCCTTAATTAGCCCCAGTCATCCCGGCCCGTTCAATAAGAATGCCGAGGCCACTTACTGCATTCCTTCTGATCTTTGGGAAGCTCAACGGACTCCCGTAGGGTGTTCTCCTTTCTCCTCTTCCTCCCTCCCCTCGTACATCCCGGAGTCCCCCGTGTACCTGGTCGACCCCGAGGGTTGCGACATCGCCAGTGGGCTCTACGCGTCGTGGGTCAAAGCTCTAGAGGGCACCATCACGGAGCACCATGGTGAGAAGCAAGTTCGGGGTCAGTCTCGGGCTGAGGCCCCTACCTTCGGGGTCCGGGAGGTACATGCTAGTCATAAATATAGAGAGGCCCCGCATCGAGATGCAATTGCAAATTGGCGGGCAAGATTGCACACTGTCCTTGTTCGTTTGTCGAAACACCGCGCGAGAGGGAACGGGTTGCCCCAGCAGCGTCGTCTTGAGATTGCTTGTGCTAATCTTCTTGAAGGCCGACCAGATCAGGCCCATTCGATTGTTCGAGAGGGCCTTGAGACAAATTGCTCTGAATGGATGTCGGCCCTCAGCGACGCGAGCGCTCCCCCTTCCCCATCTCGAACAGTTTGCTGAACTATCTGGCAAGTTGGCACGACGCAGTCAGAACAGAGCGACGGCATCCTCGCTCAAGGAGTTTCGAGAAGGGGCCTCCCCCACGGGGGCGCTCAGCATCTTGCATCGCGCTACGCGCCAGGAGCCGCTGCCGCCCTTGGAGTTGCTCGGGAGCCAAGGGGAAGTTCTCTATCATCCCAGAGACATCACTGACCACGAGGCCAGGAAGTGGAAGGCCAACTGGGGCCCAGAGCAGCCCGATCCCGAGGCTGCTCTTGGCGCTGTTCTGGGGGTCGTTCGCGAACCGTGTCAATCCCGATCCTCGTCCTCCTCTGTCTGCGCACGGTCTACGGGTTGCACTTCGGGGCATGAAGAGTCGCACAGGGCTCGGCGTGGATAGGATTACTCCAGGAGGTCTCGAACGGCTCCCCAATAATGGGCCCCAGGGTCTGGCGCATATCCTCAACAGCGCCGAGACCCTCCTGGCGTGGCCTACCCAGGTCCTCTTGGTCATTGGCAAGCTCCCCCCGAAAAAAAAGCTTCCAGGGACCGCGTCATAGGTCTTATTGCTATGCTTGGGCGAGTCTGGAGCAAAGCTAGGGAACCTTGGGTTCAAAGCTGGACTGTCGCCACGGAACCGCCCTGGGACGCCGCTGTCAAAGGGAACTCATCTCTTCAGGAGGCTGCCAGGAGGATGCTCGATGAGGAGGCGTCGGCGGTTCTGTCGATTCCTTATGCTCACAGCCTTCTGGAGCTTGAACAATATTACGATGCGATGTTTTGGCTCAAACTGGTCGAAGCCGCAATACGTTTGGAATTCCCACCGACGGTACTCTACCTTGAGATTCTTTAGCGCGCATGCCCCAGGACGCTCAGTCAGATCGGGGCCAAGTCAGAACCGGCTGCAATCACTGGGCCCATCATCCAGGGCCTACGAGGAAGCACCAAGCATGCGCGTATTATGACGTACTATATGATGAAGCAGTTGTGCATCGCATCACTCACCCACGCCACAGTCATCGGCTTTGGTTGGACGACGTTTCTCCGTCGATGAAAGGTCAGCTCCTGCACGACATGGTGGCGCGCGTGGCCTGCACCGCCAAGGCGTTGAACGAGCAGGACCTTCGCATTGACAGCAAGTCGGCCATCACTTGCAATAAGTTTCCAGTGGCGCAACGTATTGCTCGCGCCCTCAGGCGCAGAGGAGTTCAGATTACCGCAGCTCGGTATTGCGTTTACTTGGGTGTTGACCTAAGTGGAGGTAGGGTGCCTACTCGTGCGACGCGCACGAAGAGAGCCGCGAAGCATGCGACTCGTCACGGCAAAGTCAGGCGTTTTGCGCACACACTGCATACGGCTAAGTTGTCAGCTCGCCTTGAGACTCAGGGCGGACAGGCAGTTGGAAGTGATGAGTTTCAGTTGCACGGTGCGTGTGGTCAATATCTCACTGCACACAGGCGGAAGCTTGGGGCTGCTTGTATGGTTCGTACTAAGGGCAGGTGTGTGACCACCCTACTCGACATCGTGCTCCCTGGCAAGGACCCAGCGCTGACTATGGCATATGAAACCTTCGCTCTTTGGTTGCAGCAGTGGCGTGACCACCCCAGCCTACGGCGAGTTATGGTCCAGGCTTGGCCCAAGGCAATCAATCTTTTGGAAGACATGGAGCCATGGCCGCCGATCACGCCATATTCGCGGACCCATGACGGCCATTATCACATATCTTTTGTCTTTTGGATGGCAGCCCAGAGGCCCCACCGATTTGGGGCTACCTCTCGCCGGCCACGGCTGGGCTTTCCCTGATGAAGGCTTTTCTGACAGCCGACAGACTGACAATTTCGATGAGTTTCTGAGGGGGGCTGATCAGGCAGCCATGGCCTCCCATTGGGTCGGTGCTGCCAAGCATTTCGGCGGTGAAGGACTTCAGCATGGCGCTGATAGTTACACTTTGAGAAGGTTGTTGGATCAGGTTCGTTCTGTGAAGACAGGCGAAGCTCGCATTGCAGGTATGTTACTCTTGATTGCTGTCGGGGGAGCGTTGACTCGCAAGCGGAAAGTGAGCATCGATCTTTCGACATGTCCATTGTGTCCCCGCTGCGGTGAAGCTGAAGAGGACTCTCTACACCGTATCTGGACATGCCGATGCAACGTCGGCTCCACGATTTTCACCGCCAGTGATCATCTTATCCCTGCGGCTGTCGCCCAGCATGCTCAGTCCGAATGCTTCTGGCTCAGAGGCATCATTCCGAGCCAATGGACAACTGTGCCCGACCCTATTCTAGAGGACGATTGGGAATGTTTCGGCTTTCCCGAGTCGGGTCTGAACCAGGGCTGCCTCGGGAATCCTGACGAGGTCACGGTGGTGTTCGGAGATGCCAGTGGAGGTGCCGACGCTGCCGGCCCCAGACTTCGACGGATTGCCCTTGGTATCGCCACCCTGAGCTTCTACGACTCTCCAGCTGTCTCGTCGTGTGTCGCAGGTGGGCTCGCTGGTTTCCGACAGTCCGTCCCACGCGGCGAACTACGTGCTTTCTGGTTGGCCCTATGGACGGGTCAAGGGCCACTCCATTACATCACATATTGTGAAGCTGTATACAAAGGATGGCTAGCCAAGAGGAAATTCTTCCCCAGTGGCAATGATGCTGATCAATGGGCTCACATCCAGATGCTGATGAGCCAGCGCGATCCGAGCACACAGAGCACTCTGCTGGTGATATCATTAGGGGCGCTGCCCCGAGATGGAAGGTTCTCGGGAACACAGCTATCGATGAGATTCTAGGCAACAAGGCCGAGCGTATCAGGGTGCCCGCCATGGACCGCCACGCGCTGGAGGTGGTCGAGCACCAGGCCTTCCTCGTGCGCCACAGGGCAGTCCTGGCCACCCGGATGGCCCCGAGCGCTGAGGCCAAGCAGGAGGCAGCTGCGGCACAGAGGACGACGGAGCCGAGGAGCAGGCAGCGGGATAGAGTGAGCCCTCGCCTCCTCCGCCCCCCTCCCCCCTCGTGTGCCACCGCCAGCGCCCAGTAGCGTTTCGACCTTTTGGGACCTCCCACGTGTTGGACGACAGTGAGCGCAGATGCAAGCAATGTGTGGGGTCCGCGTCCTAGGCCACGCTCGAGGATTGGAAACGGACCCCCTGTTCTTTGCCCCTGAATCTCAACAGGAAGTTTGATACTGTGCCTCCTGGAGGGAAACTTCATGTTGCTGGGGACTGGGTGCACGAGTCGCATAGTGCACGAGTCGCATAGCATGAAGTTGAGTACGAAGTTGGGTCTGTGGTTCTGTACCTGTTGCGGTACCTTCGCCAGCCAGCAGAACCTTAAACTTCGTAAGCTATGTTCTTTGCAGGCCAGCCCTACAGCGGAGGAGCTTCTTAAGCGGATCGAGCGTGGCCTGTGGCCGAAGGCCCAAGGCTGCACCACGAGAAAGGCTCGACAGGAGCCCGACCCCGATCCCCTCACCCTTGGGTAAGGCCTCTTTTTTCTCACTTTGTGAACAGACATTGTCATTATCATTCGCATCCTCCTCCTCCTCCTCCCCCTCCTCTTCCTGTTCCTCCTCCTCCTCCTCCTCCTCCTTCTCCCTCCTCCTCCTCCTCCACCTCCTACCCAACACTCCTTCTCCTCCTCCTCCTTTTCCTCCTCCTTCATCCTCCTCCGTTTCCTCCTTGTCGCTTCCTCCTTTCCGCGTCCTCCATATCAAATTCACCCCCCCATCCCACCCCAAGGGTGGCGAACCCTTAGGAGACGTGGGCCTGATGCCCAGGTGTGTTTGCCCTGACCCACTGGAGGAGGAGGAGGAGGAGGAAAACGAGGATCAGGAGCAAAAGCAAAAGCAGCATGAGGAGGAGAGGGAGTGCACAGGACTAAAGGTACACACGCCACTCCGCGCTGCGCCCATGGGAAGACTGCCCAGAGACGCTGCTTCCATGGCGTAAGTTTAGCGCAAGGAGGAGGCGGAGGAGGAGGAGGAGGAGGAGGAGGAGGAGAAGGAGGAAGAGCAGGAAGAGAGGGGGGGGAAGAGGATCGAGGGTCGCAATTCGGGGCGTTCGTGGTCTTCACTGGGGCCTCTAGCAGCCCCCGGGGGATGAAGCTGCTGGACCCCCGCCTTTTTCCCCATGTCCCTTTCCCCCCCCCCCGCCCCGACAAGCTAGCCCCCGCCCTTCCACCTCCCTTGTCCCCCGATATTCCTTCCCCCATGCCCACTTTGCCTCGGCCACCGCGGTTCTTTCCTCCCGTTTATCCTGCTGTTGCTCCTGTTTCTTTTTTGTTTCTCCGACTTCATCATGTCGCAACGGCTTTCAAATCGCGTGGTTCGCCGGGCATTCCCAATGTTACAAGATCAGCGACATGAAGCGGCGGATTGCGGATGACTTGCGTCGCTTGCGCGTTGCGTGGGATACGTCGGCGCTGCATGCTGACATCCCCCCCGCAATAATCACAAACGAATTCCCAGACTGAGTGCATCCGGCACTCGCCTTCTGAACTACTTGCCGCACATTGTTTTTCTCTGTTAGCCGGCGCGGACCCAGAACCAGCGCTGTGCAAGCTAAATGGTGCAACCGATGTGGTGAAATTGGTTGGTGTCCGCAATGAGTTGTCGATTCAACTGCTCGCGCAACCGTCCCACCCGCCCACCCGCAAGTTGGTTTGCAAAACACATGCGGCAGCGATTGCGATCACTGCTCGGCGATGACTGGCGCATCTTTGCGGCCGCGCTAGCGCGCATGCTCGCGCGCGAAGCGGCCAGCTAGTTTGGCGCGACCGACGCGGCCGCGGTGGCGCTGACCGCTGGGCACTTCCCAGCGGGCACTTCGGTGCGAGTCTGCGATTTGGGCGGGCGCGGTACCACGGCAACGTCGACAAAGGTAGACACGACGATGGTAGTAGCGATGGTGGTGACGATGATGACAACGACGACGGCAAGGCCAGTGACGGCGCCGATGCTGAATACGCCGGCGACTGTGACGGCGCCCTCGCGCCCGTGATGAAGGTTTTGGAAGGAGTTCGACACGCGCGCGCGGCCGACGCAGGAGAGTGGCCCGCATGATATTACATGGCACGGGTCGTGCCCCCAAAGCACTCGCGCAACGGCGTTCGAATGATTTCGAAAATGCCGCGCGAAAAGCCGGCTTGGCCGAATTCGATAACAATGTTGAAA
Source organism: Prorocentrum cordatum (assembly GCA_963575745.1). NCBI lineage: Eukaryota > Dinophyceae > Prorocentrales > Prorocentraceae > Prorocentrum > Prorocentrum cordatum. The sequence continues at coordinate 136,384 of CAUYUJ010020677.1, forward strand.
AATGGTTGCCTTAAAAACTCGCAGGAGCGCGAGCGCAAGCATGTTTGAAAACTGGCGTTGCTAAGTCTAGGTTGTCGTATGTTTCTGGGGCAATCGATGTTGAAAGCCGTACAAAACCTGAAATGTTTGCACAATCGCCGCATGCGCGCGCGTTTGCGCGCATTTCGTCTGTTGCTTGCAAGGGGTTCTTGCGACAGCACGCGCGCAAGGAAGTTCGAGCGATTTCGGCACGCGCGCGCGACAAGCACGTTTGGTAGCATGTGATGGACACGTTCAAAACCAATGGCTTTCCTAAGAATCTACACGATCGCGAGCGCAAGCTTGGAATGAAAAATCTTGTTGTGAAACCATGTGTTGTTTATATGTTTTCGGGGGACTCGATTTTAACATCCTTCCGAAACCTTAAGTGTTTGAAAGATTTCGCCATGCGCGCGCGACGACGCGCGCGCGCTTCGTTTCGTTTCTTTTTGTTTTTTGGAGTTTTTGGAAATTACCGATTTTGTAAAAACGGGCGCGCACGCATGTACATTTTGTAGAGGACGAGGGGGTCGATACTAGCCTGGCCAGGATGGCATGAATTCATATTCCAGAATGATAATGGGGCAGAATCAGACCTACATTGCACTGGGCAAAAAGGAGCCCGTTAAGTCCGGGGGTGGGGGTAGATCCGCTTACTCTTGCAAAAAAGAAACAACTAATCTTTAAGAACTTGGACTTGTCAACTCACTGCTCGCGCAATCATCCCATCCACCCACCCGCAATTTGGTTTGCAAAACCCATGCGGCGGCGATTGCGATCACTGCTTGGCGCCGGCTGGAACATCGCCGCAGCCGCGCTAGCGCGCACTGGCTCGCGTGCAGGGCGGACAGCTTGTTTGGCGCAGCCGGCGCGGCAGCGGCGGCCCCGACCCCTGGAGGTGTCCCAGCACGTATCGCAGCCGCGTTGGCGCGCGGGCACTTCTATGCGAATCGGTGACCCAGGCGGGCGAAATATCATGACGACGTCGACAACGGCAGGCACGGCGACAGTAGCGATAATGGTGGCGATGATGACGGCGACGACGGCAAGGCCGATGACGGCACCGATGCTGGTCACGCCGATGACGATGATAGTGTCCACACGTCGGCAACGAAAATTGTGGAAACAATTCGACACGCACGCGCGGCCGACTCGGGCAAGTGGACCGCATTGGGTCATCTGACATGGGTCGCCGCCCCCCCCCGCCCAGCAAGCGCGCAAAGGTGTTCGAATGATCTCGACATGGGCGCGCAGGGGCCCAGTTGGTCGCATTTGATGAATATGTTTTTTCGTGGCTAACGAAAAAAATATGTTGCAGAGTCACGGGTTATTTGTATGTTGTCGGACAACTCGATATTGAAGTCTTCACGGAACCTATGGTTGTTGAAAACATATCGCATGCGCGCGGGACATCGCGCGATTGCCGACTTTGTCAAATCTGTCGCAAGGGATTGTAGGATTGTAGGACATGCCTGTTTGTTATGAACGAGTGTGCGCTCATACTATGGATGGTATACACTCACATAAAACATGTAACGATGGAGAAACATGTATATTGCAATGTCCCAGGGGGTGCGGATAATTCCACGGGGCAATGGGAGTAGATCCTGTTTGGTTTTGGAATGGAGAATCCACGCGGTGTAATTCACTTTGCTGAACTTGAAGTTGACAACTCAGCCACTCAACTGCTTGCGCAATCGTCCTTCCCAGCCACCCGCAACTTGGTTTGCAAAACCCATGCGGCAGCGATTGCAATGACTGCTTGGCGCTGGCTGTCACATCGCCGCAGCCGCGCTAGCGCGCGCAGGCTCGCGTGCGAAGCGGCCAACTAGTTCGGCGCGACGGACGCGGCAGCGGCGGCGCTGACCCCTGGAAACTTCCCAGCGCGTCTCGCACGCGCGGGCACTTCACTGCGCATCGGTGGCTCGGGCGGGCGCGATATCATGGCGACGTCGACAATGACAGACACGATGATAGCAGTAGCAATGATGGTGGCGAGGATGACGATGACGACGGCCACACCAATAACGGCGCCGATGTGCGCCGGTGACGATGACGGTGCCCACGCTTCAGCGATCAAGGCTTTGAAGAAAATTCGACATGCGCGCGGCGCGCGCTGCCGGCGCGGGCGACTGGCCGCATGATATCAATTGACAAGGATCCCCCCCCAGCAAGCGCGCAAAAGCGTTCAAACGATGTCGGCATGCGCGCGCGAGAAGCCCGCGTGGTCGCGTTTGATGAACAGGTTGAAGCAAACTAGGATTGGCAGCCGAATTCGCAAAAACGCGCGCATTTGTTTGAAAAACCATATTGTAAAACAAGTGGTAATTACATGTGTTCGGGAACATCGATCTTGAAATCCCTACGAGGCCTCCAACTTTTGAAGGGTTCCACGCGCGCGACGACGCGGGCGTATGGACTTTGTCTCAGCTGTTGCAAGGGATTCTGGAAATTTACTTTCGCTGAACGAGCGCGCGCGCAGTATTGCTTGGCAGGGGATGCGAGGGGGGGAACGATGAAGGGACTCCCTGGGATGGTATGGATCAATAAGCGATGGGGTAGAATCGGGTGTGAATCGACATTCCCCAAGGAGTGCCAATACATCTGGGAGCGGGGGTCGAGTCGAGACTCCTAGGGTGGGTCCACGACAGACGGCGACGAGGCGGCGACTGGGACCACGGAGCCGCCAGACCGACCCGCAGGCCCAAACGCCGGGCGGCGACGAGGCGGCGACGGGGCGGCGACGGCGACCACGGGGCCGCCAGACCGACCGCTGGTGCCACAGGTCCAGTGGAGGCCAGTCCACAAGAGACCTTCCAAAAGAAACCCAGCCCTGAGACCCCAGGACGTGCATTGGCTTTTGGCGCGGGAGCGTCGCGTTTTCCACGGCAAAACCATCGAAGCCCAAGAAGCCCAGGGCACCCTGGAGGCAAGCGGGGGGTTTCTTGGCATGGGCCTCCACTGCAAGAAACCCTAGGTGCAAACACTGTTTGGGCAACGAGAACGAGACCGAAAGGCAGAGCACACTCGGCGGGCAAACGTGGAGCTCGACAGCGCGGAGGGCGAAAGAGTGCAGCCTGGATCTGCACCGTGCTCGCTCCACGAGCACCCGCCTCTGCACGTGCATCGACACGCCGGGCGAAGACCCCCCCTTGTCGGGCAGAACGCTTTCCGTGGGGACGGGATGACACCAGGCCAAAGGAAAACACAACAGGTAAGCCAAGGAGACAGCCAAGGAAAAAGAGGAAAGGAAGGGGAGGAAGAAAGCAAGGTACCGAAACAAGGTCTGGAGAGAAGGCCTGGCATTAAAGCCCAAAGTCCCTGAGTGATCAGTAAGTCACCACGAAAGCCGCTGCTCGAACGCACATGGAGCACAACTGTAATTGTCCAGTGATGGTGAAAGGGGAGGGGGTGGAACCTGCAGCGATGACCACAATGCAAGAATCCGCGCGCCAACATGTTCCAATCCAATCGCGTGAGAACATGTTGTGCTTCGTGCAACTGCCACCGCCGCTCCGCCCCCAAAACCGGAGATCTGAGCCTGCCCCTCCTGCTCCTCCTGCTCCCCCTCTCCTCCCCTCGTCCCCTGCCACTTGTCCCCTCCCCCTCCACCTATACTTCCGCCTCCCCCCCTTCGCCTACATCTCCCCCTCCTCCACTTCTTCCCCCTCCCCTTTCCCCTCCTCCTCGGCATTCCCAGAACCACAACCACCACTGTCGTCGTCATCACCACGAGAACGAGAAGGATGAAGAGGACGAGCGCGAGAACGAGGAGGAGAAAGAGGACGAGCACGCGAACGAGGAAGAGGTTTGGGGAGGATGCGACACTAGCTGGCGGACGCCGCGCTCCAAGGCGGGCGCCAGGCGCGCTCGGGAGAGGGAGCAGTCACGCGTGACCGCTCCATGCCTGTCAGCCGCCACGCCCCCACCAGAGGA
>CAUYUJ010020677.1:145337-152462 GCA_963575745.1 Prorocentrum cordatum
TGGAGTGGAGTGGAGTGGAGTGGAGTGGAGTGGAGTGGAGTGGAGTGGAGTGGAGTGGAGTGGAGTGGAGTGGAGTGGAGTGGAGTGGAGAGGAGTGAAGAGGATTGGAGTAGAGTGGAGTGGAGTGGAGTGGAGTGGAGTGGAGTGGAGTGGAGTGGAGTGGAGTGGAGTGGACCCAGTTGTGGATGCACGTAACGTAACACCTCGTAGCATCACTGTAGCTTGGCTTGTGCAGCCGACCGACGGGCGCCGAACAACCAGAGAAGGAAGAGGAAGGAGGAGGAAGAGGAGGAGGAGGAGGAGGAGGAGGAGGAGGAGGAGGAGGAGGAGGAGAACGAGGAGGAGAAGGAGGAGGAGATTCGAGATTATCGTCTCCCAGGACTGGCGCAGGAGTTAGTTCGGAGAGCGCGGGCGCCCCAGGGAGGTCTACGAGGCGCGGGCCAGCCAGTCAGGAGGAGGAGAAGGTCAAGAAGGGGGAGGGGGGGAACGAGAGAGGTAGGGAGGGAGGAGGAGGAAGAGGGGGGAGGAGCAGGAGGAGGAGGAGGAGGAGGAGGAGGAGGAGGAGGAGGAGGAGGAGTAGGAGGAGGAGGACGAGGAGGAGAAGGAGGCGGAGGCGAGGAAAGAGAAGCGGAAGCGAGGAAAGAGAAGCGCTCCGAGAAACGTGCGCGCCAGGGCCTGGGGCGCCGGGCCGCCGGGCTCGGGGCACGGCGACCGAGATTACCGGTGCTTTGCTTGCCTTGGCGTCGGCGACGACGACGACGACGACGGCGGCGACGACGACGACGACGACGACGACGACGGCGACGGCAACGACGACGGGCGGGCCGGCGGGCGGACGCGCGGACGGACGGACGGACGGGCGGATGACGCCGACGGACGACGAAACGGGAAGCGACCGTTCGACAGGCGCGCAGCAGACGTGCCTGCTGTTCCGGCGAGGAGCCAGGTTTGAAAAGGGGGCTGCCTTGCATCCTTCCAGCGAGCGGTGAAGAAGGCCCAAGTAAGGATCCAAAAATTCAACGGTGTCTTCAGCGAGGGCCCCGTTTTGAAAAAGAACCGCCCATCACGATGTGCAACGAACGCACACATGCACCACCCTTGCTGCTGGACACATGCCCGGTCTTCAAAAACATCCGCCTTCCGCCCGCGCAGATGCTGCATGCGAGCAAACTTCTTGTAAACTCCGAGAAATCTCAAACGATAGCCGCAGTTAGGAGCGCAGCCGCAATGCATCATCGCAGTCGCAACAGGCGGTCAAGACGAAAATGCGCTCCGCCAAAGCGAGAGCTCCAACTTGAAAACATCGCCCCCCGTCCATGTAGGAGCCCCCCGCCATCCGCAAGGTCCCATGCGTTCAGGAGGGACGTGCGTGGCGCCCAAGGGCGAGAGGTCAAGATCGAAAGCCGCCACCAACGCGCACCCGCGTGACGGCTGTGAGAGACTATGGCGAGGTGCGAGCGTCGCCGATGCCCATGTTGAGCTCGGCCCCCATCCGCGCGCGCAGCTGCTGCAGACCAGCGGGACGGCTGCGCGCGGCGCGCAGGCGAGAGCCCCCGTCCGAGAAGGAGCCGCCCTCCGACCCGCGTGGCTGCAGCACGCTGACAGTGCGAGTGCGCGTGGCGCTGACGCGACACGCCAACCCTGAAGACGGCCCCATCTCCATCCTCTTTGAGCGCCTGCACGCTCTTGACGGTCATGTTCGCGGCGCTGGGGCGAGAGCCCCCAGTTGGACGCACACACACATACACACACACACGCACACACACACACACACACACACACACACACACACACACACACACACACACACACACACACACACACACACACACACACACACACACACACACACACACACACACACACACACACACACACACACACACACACACAAACACACACACAGAGACACACATACACACACACACACACACACACACACACACACACACACACACACACACACACACACACACACAAACGCACACACACACACACACAGACAGACAGACACACACACAGTTACATGCTAGAAACTTGCTGCAAACGATGACAAGGATTGTGCGCGGCGCAAACTGCGAACGCCCCATGCTGACCCCCACTTCTCACTGCAACGACCACGGGCTGTTGAAACCAATGCGCGCGGCGCGAATGCGACGGCCCCACTTTGAAAGCCGCCACCCCTCAAAGCTGCTGCAGAATTATGACACGACTGCGCCCAGCGCTGAAGCAGGAGCCCCGATTCGAAAACGGCCCCTCCGCCTCCATCCGTGAAGCCGCTGTTGCTCCAGGATGCTGCATGGTGAAGAAGTCTCCGGCAAAGCGCCCGACCCTTGGCCGTGAGTCGACGGGGGGTCCATAGCCGGGGGGGGGGGGGGCCAGCCGCATCTCGCAAACGGGCGGCGCCGCTCTCGGCGTGGCTACGGCGGAACGCGGGCACTTCGAGCTGCTCCCCAGGTCCTGCCCTGCCCGTTCCGGGGTCGCGACCAAGATCAGTTATACAGGAGAACGAGAGGTGGAGGGGGGCTCCGCCCGCCGAGGGGGCGGGGTCCCGGCAGCAGCAGCACCAAGACACGCCGCGGCCCTTGAGACCGAACCTCTCTGCCTGCGAGGGCGCGCCCGCCTCTGGGCAGGAAACTGAAGGTTTCATCGGGTCACCCGGAGGCCAAACGTTGGCCGAACCATTCGGGGCTTGGCAATAAGAAAGCCTGAGCAACACCTCCCTTGAACTGTCTCACGCCAGCCTCCCTGGGCAAGATACTGGGAGTTGGTCGGGTTGTCCTCCCCACGTGCTCGCGCAACTACCCAGACAGACGAGCACACGTAGTACACCACAACTGACCATTCATCACCATGAGCGAGTGGGACTGGCGCGCCGTCTTGCCACCGATTCGGGGGGAGCGGTCGATCCAGGCAGCAATTGGGCAGGGAACGTGATACACTGAAATTAACCTACTTCCTGGGCACGGGATGGCTAGCATCCAATCATCGACTGAGCCTCCCGACGGTTCTGCTGCATGCCGTGGCCCGTGACACGCTCGAGTTCCTGCTGAAGCGAAGCTATCTCCACTGACCTCAGGAGCGGCGGCGGACGCTGGTGCTTAACTCTGGGCAGAGAGTAAACTTCAGACGCAACAGCAGCTGTGCGCGGATGGACTCGTGCAAAAAGGTTTTCGTACGCCAAGAAATCAAGCTAGGGCTGGATCAGATTGAGTTCTGTCTCCAGGCCTCGCTGAAGGCCGGCATCTGCTCGCTCGTTACCTAGGGTGACATACCAGGGGTGTGGGAAACACCCAAGTTCACTCATTCCAATTGGGAGTTGCACCTCCTGAAGGTAAAGCGGGCGATCCTGTCGGGCCGCTGGAGAATAGTTGTTTTGATTCGCTGCAACCAGTTCCTGTGGGGCCCTTGAGGGTACAACCAGAACCTTCTGTGCAAGCCTTTTTGTAGACCAGCGCGTTGTCCGTCCAGATCCCGAGGGGGCCCTGAGCACAGAGAATGCAATCATGTGGGGCCGCTAGCTCCGCACAAGGGACCGTTTGGGTTCCGTGAACTGTACCAGAGGGTCCTGGGAAGCAGTGGGGTTCAGGGATCCCGCCGACATCGAAAGCCACTCCCCAGCCAGCATGCGCGATCCGAGGATCCGCCGAGTTCGCCGGTCCGTCAGGGTAAGTTCCTGGTGGTAGGGGGTGGGCGTCTTCCAGCCGCATGCCTCCATTGAGCTCAGGGGCCTCATCCAAGTCGACGTCGTACACGGCTTGGTGTTCGTTCCAACCTGGGGCCTCTGGAACCTCATTGAGCCTCGCAAGGGGCACGCCTTGGCACCAAAAGGTTGTCATATCGGGATCCTCGCTGAGTGACTGAACTGTTTTGCGCTCCAAGTCCTGGGCTCGGCGGATCCAAAGACGATCGATGTCGTGATTTTTCGGGCGCTGATAGAAGCGATGGTCCCGGTCTCCCGCAGCTCCTCCGCAGCGCGGGCACTTCTTTATCGCACAGTGGCCTGCCAGCGAATTCCGCTGCCCAGTTCGGCTACTGCCCATGATGCCGTTCTCGAGCGAGCCCGCCTGATTGAACCTACCTGTGCGACGCATCCGTCTCAAAATGCGCCGCGCCGCCTATAGAGGTCAAGTCCGTACCATGCAAGATTTCGACTCGCCTCCTTCCAAGGATCTACAATGATTCGGCCGTGTGCCGTGTAATAGACGCTCTGCATGTTTCGGATTGTAGGCCCATTCGTTGATATCTGGGTCCGTCCAGCGGTCTGTCCAAGCTAGCTCCCCCGTGGACGCGATGAGCGCCCCCACTGGCCCTGTCACCGACCTTCACTTGGCACGTGCTTATGTGACGCAGAGGCTGTAGGGGGAGGAGGAAGAGGAGGAGGAGGAGGAGGAGGAGGATTTTCCCAACATCAACCTCGGAACAAACAAACCACCACAATCCCAGCCAGCAAGAGAGCAGCGGCGGCAGCAGCGAGAGCGACAGGACAGGCTTTGACTGCGGCGAAACTTAGTCGGACAACTCCGACGACAAAGCACGAAGGCCCTCAGGGCTGTCGTGCAAGACGCGAGCGGGCATTGGGGCAGGTCCGAGCTCTCGAAGCTCGGCTGCGACCCGACGGAGAACCTGGCCTGGGCTTGTATCCCTGTGCGAAGCGGGGGGAGGCACAACCGAGGGAGGAGGAGGTTCTTCTAGGCCCTCGGCCGAGAGGTCCACGAATTGTAGGGTCACCCCACCTTCACGCGGATGGAGCCCCCTGACAATGCGGTCCCAACTAAACCTGCGACCTCTCATGCTGTGCTTAGCCAAAGAGGGGAGCTTGAGAAGGCATCTCCCTCTCAAGCCCCGCACCTGGCCCCCAGAAGAATAGTACTTACAGCGGGTGCATACAACGACAAACGATCCGTCTGAACAATCATATGCAGGCATCGTGTGCCCCAGAGCCCTGAGCGCGTCCGCGCTGAGCCCTCGGAGACCAACCGAGCCGGGACACATGAAATAGGGGGGCACCTGGAGACGGGACCCCCTCAACAAACGGAACACTGCCACACATCACGGATTCCACACCAGTCATGACAAAGGCGTTCTGGCATGACTGATCTAACTGCTGGCTGAATCCAGGGCACACCAGACAAAGCAAAATGCGGCCACGACGGGAGGAGTTTAGCGGCTAACTTCGCCACCATCCGCGCCGTGAAAATTGGATGGTCTAGGACGGAGGCTTCGGCGGCGGAGGGTCCTGGGTGTCGCTCACGGCCGAGGTTCGCCGTCGGCGTGGTGGTTCCCAAGCCTTCTAAAGCAGATATCAACCGGCTGAGGAGGGTCGAGCTCCTGGCGAGCTGTAACCTTCTCGACGTCTAAAACGTGACGGACCTCCCCGTGACGAGCTTGGAGCGTGAAGCCCGCGTGCGCTCTTTTTGTGCGACAGCGCCAGAGGCAGGGCGAAGCGCCGGTGGTTGACAACCGACTGGCAATCAGAGTAAAGTGTAGAGGGCCCACACAGCATGTACAGGACGGCGGCAAAGAATCCAGATTCACCTCCGTGGGGAGTTCGCGGCCAGGGGACCCAGAGGGGCCCGTGGACCGCGGGGAGGAAGAGGAGGAGGGGGAGGAGCAGGCGGAGGGGAAAGGGAGAGGGGAGGGGAAGGCCAAGAAGGGGGAGGGGGGAGAGAGATAGGTTGGGAGGGAGGGAAGAAGGAGAGGAGGACGAGGAGGAGGAGGAAGAGGAAGCAGAGGGGGGGGAGGAGGAAGAGGAGAAGAAAGAATAGGAACTTCGCAACGTCCGCCAGGAGGATCTCCATCATGGGGATTGCGAGCTGGCCCCAGGCGACGCCCTGGTTGGAGGCGTTTATTATGCGGCGCCTGTGATTCTCCCCTCCTTTCCTTGCCTGCCTGCCAGCCTGCCTCACTCCTTCCCTCCTCCTCCTCCTCCTCCTCCTCCTCCTCCTCCTCTTCCTCCTCCTCCTTTTTGGCCTCTCTTTCTCCTCTTCCTCCTCTTTTCCTTCTCCTCCTCCTCCTCCTCCTCCTCCTCCTCCTCTTCCTCCTCCTCCTCCTCCTGTTATTCCTCCTCCTCCTCCTCCTCCTCCTCCCCCTCCTCCTCCTCCTCACGTTCCTCCTCCATCCATCCTCCATTCCTTTTCCTCATAAATTAAATTGTCCCTGTCGCACCCCGAGGCCAATTTTTTAGGGCGGGCCGGGCGTGTCGCCTGAGACGTCCTCACCACGCATGACCCTGAAACTTGAAAATGTGCAAAACCTTCACAGATGGAGGGCGGGTGGTTTTCAAGATGTGGCTCTCGCCTCAGCGCCGCGCACATTCGTTTTAAACATGTGTAACACTTCCACGGAGTGAAAGCACATCAATTCCAAAATGTGGTTCTCGCCTCAGCGCCGCGCACACTCGATTTACAAAAATGAAAGAGCTTCACGGGTCGAGGGGAGTCCTTTTCAAAATGTGGCTCTCGCCTTAGCGCCACGCACATTCGTTTTAACAAGATGCAAGAGCTTCACGGATTGAGGGTGGTTCCTTTTCAACATGTGGCCCTCGCTTTAGCGCCGCGCAAATACGTTTTCAACAATTGCAATCGTTTTAAATATTCCCATGATCAACGTGCCAACAATAATGTGTTGGACGGGTTCAAGGCGATGAGGGCGCAATACTTACGTTGATTCGCTGCGTTGGTGTCCCGGGAATGGCTCTCTGGCACGATTCCGTATCGTCAAGACGCAACACTCAGGTTGATCCGTGGCGTTGGAATCCCAAGGGCAATGTTTTGACATGGCTCAGGGTCTTCAAACGGTTGCCTTCCAACAAGCCAGTTCTCAGTGGAAATGAACCGTTATGGGGCTGTACGGACCTGTGGCGAAGGAGATTGGAGGAAGGGTTCATTCCAACGTCGTTGATGGCTCTTAGGTTTACACTGGTCCTCCTCCTCCTCCTCCTCCTCCAAATCCTCCTCCCCTGCCTCCTCTTCCGCATTCTCACCCAACCCTACGACTGCTACGACTACTACTACTACTACTACTACTACTACTACTACTACTACTACTACTACTACTACTAGTACTACTACTACTTTACTACTACTACTACTACTACTTACAACAACTACTACTACAACTACT
>CAUYUJ010020678.1:0-80753 GCA_963575745.1 Prorocentrum cordatum
CTGGTAGATCTGCGGTCTAAACTCGCCTGTCTTCGATGCCGCTTGCTCTGGCCTCTTCCCGCTTACTCCTGTGCCTGTTCGGGTGTCGTTTGGTTTCATGGCCTGCTAATCTGGCTGAGTCGCCTTTACTCGTTCCCGCGAAGAGACTTCCAGGCGTTGCTTCCTAGCCTCCCTGAGGACGGGAGGCAGGGAGGGTGGGAGGAGGAGGAGGAGGAGGAGGAGGAGGAGGAGGAGGAGGAGGAGGAGGGAGGAGGAGGAGGGAGGAGGAGGAGGAGGGAGGACCGAGGAGGAGGAGGAGTGTCAGTGTCCATCAGCTGTGAATGGTAGTGCCCACATGTTACACGACCTCTCTCCTAACGGAGAGATGCGCCAGTTTATGGCGCTGGAGGCGGGATTCTCTGCGTCTGCTGCTGCATCCATCCTTGTTCTCGCCCTGTTGTGCATGCGCTTCGACCCCCTTGCGCTCATCCGAACCGAACCGAACCGAGGAGGAGGAGGAGGAGGAGGAGGAGGAGGAGGAGGAGGAGGAGGAGGAGGAGGAGGTAGGAAGAGGGGAGGAGGAGGCAGGAGGAGGAGGAGAGGATGAGGAGGAGAAAGAGGAGGAGGAGGAGGACCTTCCCCCCCTGTCCCCTCCCCCCCCGCCCCCCCCCCCTCATCCCCGTTGGCCTCATGGACCTGGAAGCGCGCGCAGGCCGAGGCCGAGGCCGCCCTCGCCGCCATGGGCGGTGTGGCGGCCGCCACGCCCGCGGCGGGCTTCGGCCGCCGCGGCCTGGGCTTCGCGCCGCCCTCGCGGGCGCCGCGGCCCCCGCGGGCGCCGCCAGGGGCCATCGGGGCGCCGCCCGCCGCGGCCGCGGCGGCGCCCGCGGCCGCGCTGGCGGCGCCGCCGCGGTCGTTCGCGGCCATGCCGGGTGTTGCCAGGGGCGTCCCCTGGGCGGTGCGCTCAAGGGGGCAGGTGGAGGGGGGACAAGCTTTCAAGCAGGCCTAAGCGCTGTTTTGCTGGACTATAGCTGTGTTTTTTTGTTTCGTTTTGGGAGGTAGGTAGTGGAAAACAGGTGGAGCAAAACGAACAACATAACGAAAAGCACAGCGGAACCAAAACGTTTAGGTCCAGCCCTGAAGGAGGCCGCTTCTTAGCACGCGCCGGCCCTGCATCCACCGAGAAGGCCCGCGCCTTCCAAGAAGCAGGGGCGCTTCTAAGACACCTTCCCCCCTCCCCCTCCCCCCCCTTTGCGCGTGTCCGATCCCTGCCCCCGTGGAGATCCTGGCGCTGCATTTTTTCGCGCTTGGCGTTGTCGCCTGGGCTGTCGGGCCCGGGGGTCATCACGGATCGATCTGGATCGGAGAATGCCGCAGGAAGATCGGGTTGTGTTTTTCCCAAGCCTCCCTTGCCTAGGTTCTCGTTTTGAATAGAGCAGTGGGGTCGCCAACTCCCTCCTCCCCCCCCCGCTCTCCTCTCGGCTCTCTCCTCTCGCATTCCTCTTTGGAGCCTGTCTGCGCTTGCCTGCTGGGGAAGCCAGCTCTGTCCCCTTTTCGCAGGACCTCGCCATCCCTGGGGGGCTGCGAAGTGTGAAACCGTCGCCACCTTCGAGGGCTGCTGGGGGGGCCAGCACAGTGGGGTCCCACGCAGACCCAATCGGGACCTCGCCATCCCTGGGGGCGCTGCGAAGTGTATGATTGTCGCCAATTTCGGGGGCTGCTGGGGGGGCAGCACAGTGGTGTCCCACGCAGATCCCAAAAAGACCTCGCCATCATCTCGCTGCTTCTGCCGAGGTGACTGTCTTTTCCACCCATGTCTTCCTTTTGCTTCTCCTTCCCGGTACAATGTCTCCTGGTCTTTCGTACCTCCATTCTGCGAGTCGGCCTCGCACATTTCGCACGACGTAGATATCCGCCGTGCTGTCACATTATTGTTTGCACATCTTATCTCATCCCTTGGTGCCGATGGGCTGGGTACGTCGCAGGGTATTTTTTTTTCGCGATGTTGCAACTCCAGACTCTTCGCGCAACCCCACCAGCTTAATCGTGCATGTGCGCGCTCCTGGACCTGGTCCCTGGCAGCTGCAGCCCGCACCCCCCCTCACGCCGGCCCGCCCGCTTAGGTGCTGCTTAGGTCGCCGGCCCGTCGGCGTTAGGCAATTAGGCTCTTGCGCGGCCCGCTCGGACCTTACTTGCCGCTGGCGCTCTCGCCTGCGGTTGCGACGCAAAAAAAAACCCACCAGCAAATCTAGAAACGAAGCCCAGGCGAGTGAATAGAGGCTGGGCAACCGTCCTACCCTAAGAGGGGGAGGAAGGAGGACGAAACAGCGGAGGAGGAGGAGGAGGAGGGGGAGGAGGAGGAGGAGTGAGGTGGAGGAGGAGGTGGCGGAGGATGGGAGGATGGGGTTGATAGATCGGGCCGGATCGGCCGTCTGCGGGGGCGCCCGTCCAGGGGCAAACAGCCAGTGATATTGCAGCAGTAATTAGCACCGCAGCCCACGGGGGGAGGAGGGATGAGGCAGGAGGCATGAGGAGGACTAGGTGGATGAGGACGAGGAAGAAGAGGGCGAGCAGAAAGGCCAGAGGCCTCTTGGATACCTCTCGGAGTCTTTTCCGGATGTCTCGTGAGGGCTTCTTGTAGGCCTGTTTTGGGCGTCTTTTAGGTCTTTTGGCGGTCCCGGGCACGCCATGCGCACTGGCATCTGCAGGCCGCAGGAGCGGCCGCGAGCGTGGTCCCCAATAGACCCCCAAGAGGCCCCAAGCCTTGACGCCTCGGCCCGAGCGTGCCAGGCACGCCTGGTGCCCCAGATGCGCCACGTCTTCCGAGTGCGCCAGGTGTACCGCACACTCCAGCCGAGCCAGGTGCGCCACGTTCGGGGCACGTGCAGAGTGCGTCAGGTGCAGCTGCGCACGTGACAGCACACATCGGGAAACATGTCGGCCCCCATCATGCTTGTCGAAAACCAGTGCCCATCATTTTGTTTGGTAGGCCTGCGCGCAGCAGGCCACGCGCCCCCACCCCCGCGGTCCCTGTCAAAAACCATTTGACAGTGATCGCGGGATGGCCGCGTATGATCCAGATTTAGCCGCGGGGTGCATGGCGTATTGTTTTTTTGTCAGGGATGGTACCCCTGCGCGTAGCAGGGGGTATGCTGACCCCCCCACCGTCTCTGTCAAAAACAATACAAAGTGCTCGCGGGCCTCACGAACATGACTCAAGACTTTGCCCCGAAGTGTACTTTGTATTGTTTTTGACAGGGATGGTGTGTGGGGGGGGGCGCATCGGGTTGGCCGCGCATGCTCCAAATGTGGAGGCAGAGTGCGGTTTGTATTGTTTTTTGACGGACGGTGGGGGGCGGGTCGTCGTGTTGTCCTCATGGTTCCTGGTTGGACGCCAGTCGCCTGGGTGAGGGGGTGTATATTAATAAGGAACAGTGATGAACACTCCCCGAAGGGGAAGAGGGAAGATGGAAGAGGAAACGCTCTAGACCACTCACGCCCCAAGGGCTTGTACTCGTGACGTTGGATTCCAGACCAGCCCAAATATCAGAGGCTCTGTTTTTTTCGATATCTGCGTTCTGCCTCGATTTGAGCCTGCGGGTCCCTGTGTCGGGCTCCTAGGTCCATCCAAAAACAGTTCGGGGACGCAGAACCACCCCCACGGAAGGGATCGGAAGTTTAGGGCCTGCGGAGTGAAAAAAAACACAGTTCGGAGGTTGCCGCAAGGTGCAGCAGCGTGTCCAAATCCACCGCTTCGGTCGAGGTCGTACCCCCCGGGGTCTCGGGGAGCGGTAGGTACGGGTATATGCCCGACCGCCCGTCCGTGCTCACCGCTCCCCGCGTCTCCGAGGCACGGGCTCCCCGCGGCAGTGAACAGGGGCATGCTCTGGCGGCGCGAGAGGGTGCCCCCGGGACTACCAGCGGCCTCCGAGGCCCGCGGGCGCCGGGGGCGGGGGGGCTCCAAGATGGGGCGGAGAGCGGGGGACACCCTGCCCAGACATCCGATGTCTTGAGTCTCTCGATGCGGGGTCTCCGATCACCGAGCTTCTCGAGACGTGGGGAGGCCTGGTCATGCCATGGGGTCCCATGCCCAGGCATCTGGCGACGCGGCTCTTTCCATGCGCGGCCCCAGATGTGGTCCCAGCCTCCCGTCCTCGGGGCCGGTGTTTCGCCCCGGAACGTTTTTTTTCGACTGTCCCGGGCCCCGATGGCGGTCCCTGGAGGCCAGAATCTAAGAACAGCTCGGGCGTTGCGTAATGGGGGTGCGATAAGTTATTGGCCTGTTTTCCACCGCCACCGCCATAAGTTGGAGGGGGAAAGGAGGCGGAGGAGGAGGAGAAGGAGGAGGAGGAGGAGGAGGAGGCGGAGGAGGAGGAGGAGGAGGAGGAGGAGGAGGACCCCCCCCTCCAACTGATGGTGATGGTGATGGAAAACACGCCCATCAATAAGCGGGGGGGTGCGAAGAAGCGTGCACCCTGTTGCTCTGACGCGGCCCGAAGGGCCCCCCTGGGGTCCCAGAGGGGCACGCAGGGTGCACGCCTCTTCGCCCCTGCACTTCACCACCCACCAAACCACCCCAACCCAACCCGAAGGCCCCAATTTGCCCTCGATTTCCAGTGTGGGGGGGTCGGGGAACATTGAAAAAACACATGGAACCCGTATCCCCCCCCAACCTGAAATTCGGGTCAAATTCGGGTCTTCGGGTTGGGTTGGGGTGGTCTGGTAGGTTGTCACCATTGATCTCCCCCCCATCCAGCAGCGCCCCCCGAACAGCCGCCTTGCCATAGTGTTATACCGTGTGAGATCTGGAGATAACCCAGGCCAGGGGCACCTCTGGCAACCCCCGAGCCGTCGGGGCCCCGGCCGCGTGGCAGCAGGAGCATGGGCAATGCTAGGGGGGGGGATGCATCGACCCCAAATCGCCCACTGATCGTGGACAGGGGCCTGATAGTCCACCCCGCTCCGGACCGTGCGGATTCGCTATCGAGGGCCTATCGCCGGTCCATCGCGGTGCATCGCCGATTCAAGCTTGATGTTCCTACCCTGAGATCCGACGTTGCGAAAACATGCGGCATCGCGAGAAATCTCGGCCAGAGCCCTAGATCCCATCTTTCGGCTGCGTGTGTCGAGCTGGATCGATGCATGATGGCCCTGGGGCCCGGACACCTCTGCGCGAATGCCTGGTGTAAGCGAATTTCATCGCCTGGATTTCAGGGCCCTGAGCTGATCCGCCCTTCACGGCCCCCTGAGCCAGTCGGTTCCTTTTGTGGTTTTCGCGTAATAACCAGGCTCTCCAGCGGCCGTTCGGGACGATCCGGAAATCCTCGGAACGCTCTTGTTGGCGAAGCGCAGCCGCTGGACCCGAGGCTGGAAAGCCGTCGAGATCCGACGAATCCGTCCGAAAACCTCGTGCGCATTTTTTGTTCCCAGGCGACAAAAGGGGCGGGGGCCGGTAACGTCAGGCTTCGGGCCTGCGTCGTCTGGGACTGTGGAAGAACAACCGAGGACACCCCAGGGAAAAGCACGCATCGTCAGGGGGAAGAGGGGGCTGCCTGGCCGGTAACAGCCGCTATCGCGACAAATGCAAGACGCTCTCCTCCTCGAACCTCCACCCTCGAACCTTCGGTCCCTCTCAACCGTTGCCCCTCCGCAGGAGCCCTGGCCGGCAGCGCCCTCGCGATCCCCGCCGCGGGCTTGTGTGGAGGGCCCAGGCGGCGGCAGCCCAGTGGTGGACGGGCAGTGCCAAGGGGGGTCGCCGTTAGAGGGGGCTCACCCAGACCTCAACCGTATTGAGAAGTTCAGTGCAGAGGTTTTTTGTCGTTTTCGGTCTCTGGGGGCCCTCGCCGAGCCCCCGGACCGTTAAGAGTCGACTCAGGATGCAGATGCGGCCTTGGGGGGAAAGTGTCTGGACTCTCAGGGACCCCGTATCGAACAAAAACCATTTGTCGGATCTCTGGGCACCAGACCCTGTCGTACAGATACGTGCAGCTTCCAATGCTCTCATCCTGTTGCACTGGCCTTAAGTCGGGCCTGTCCCTCTACATGAGGAAAATCCAAAATTACTCAAAAAGTAGTCTGGGGACGATTTTTTAAATTATTTGTTTGCCCATGTAGGGGGTAGTTTTGGAGTATCTTTTTCGTTCTTCGCCAAACATCCCCCTGTAGGGGGACACGCCCGACTGAAAGCTGGCCCCGAGGGCCCCCCAGGGCAGCAGAAAAGGGGCCTTCGAGGCCAGCCCTCGGGGCCGCTCGGGCGCCCGCCGGAAGTCCGCCGGCGCAGCCACGCTTCGGGGGGCCCCGAAGAGGGCTCGGCCACGCGCAGGGGGTAGGGGGAGGGGGGAGGGGGAGGAGGAGGGGAGGAGGAGGAGAGGTGGAGGAGGAGGAGGAAGGAGGAGGAGGAGGCGGAGGAGGAGGTGAGGAGGAGGAGGTGAGGAGGAGGCGGAGGAAGGAGAGGAGGAGGAGGAGGAGGAGGAGAGGAGGTGGAGGAGGAGGAGGAGGAGGAGGAGGAGGAGGAGGAGGAGAGAGGAGGAGGAGGAGGAGGAGGAGGAGGAGGAGGAGGTGGTGGAGGAGGAGGGGGAATGATGGAGGCGGAGGCGGAGGCGGAGGCGGAGGCGAGGGGAGGAGGAGGGAGGCGAGGAGGAGGAGGAGGAGGAGGAGGAGGGATTACAGGGATTACAGCCTTCGCGTAGCGAAAAAGATCTCTAACACGAGCAGCGCTCGTGGCTCAGTTACACCTTGGGAAACAGGTCGCGAGAGATCCGATCGAGGTACTCACGCCTGGTCCTGGAAATGGGGAGGGTGCAGGGGCTACCGAGGCCCCTGAGCTGGGCCTGGCCGAAGTAGCCACAATCACTGCAGAACCATATTCCAAGACTATGATGAAACGTTAGGGCGTGCGAGGGGTGGGCCCACCCCCCAGCGACATGTACACGGCACCCCCGACGGACCCGAGACACCCTACCATCAACATTTTCAAGCGGCGTGCATTCACTAGAAAGCCAGACATCCCGAGACGCCCGACTCGCAAAGCTTTTACACACAACGCAACTCCTGCCGTCCTCACCGAGCACGTGACTGGTTCCGAAACGGGCAATGGTCGAAGGGGCGGGAGGAGGGAGAGGCGGCGGGGCAGCAACAGGGGTGGCGGCCTCGTACTCGCTGCCCTCGGGCTGCTGCTGCTGCTGCTGCTGCCGCGCCTCGCGCCGCTGCCGCACGTTCTCCGCGGCCAGCTCACGCTCCTTCTGGATGCTGCACAGCGCTGCCCGCAGCAGCCTCCGCCGTACCAGCAGCGCCTTCTGCTCCACGGACTGAACACGAAATCGATCGACCTCCGACACTCGATGGTCTGTGGCGGCCTCCTGCGCCAGTCTGTCTGCAGCCTCATTGCCCTGCACCATCCAGCTCGAGTGATTGTGACGGACCACCTCTTCGGCCTCGAGGTGGGAAGGGATCTGAACAACTGCGATCTCGGTCGGGGAACGAGACTGAAGATGTCGACCAATAAGCCTCCAGATGCCCGCTAGTTGACCAGCGGGGCGGCTGTATGCTCTGGCCCACCATCCTCTGCAGACTTCCTCACAACCTGTGATAAAAATAAGGTGGCCCGTAGCGCATCGGATCGCCAGCTCCAGAGCCACCAGTTCGCCTTTCGCCACTGTCTGCACACCTCCGACTAGCGGTCCGAACAGATGTGGCCCCAGGCGGAAGGGGTCGAATGCTGCGATAACACACACTGCAAGTCCAACACGACGGAGGCGTGGGTCGTGGGTGTCACGACCTCCTGACGCATCTCCAAACACTCGAACAGGGAGGTCGGCCGTGCCATGGCCCAGACATCCTGGCCCTGCTTCAGCCGTGAGTAGGTTCCCGCCTCGCCAGCATTCCTCACCTGCTGGGGGAGGGACTGCGGTCCATGCCGCTGGAATGAGACCACGGTTCCAGAAGCATGCATGCGCCTCTTGGTCTGCCATGGCCTCAGCCGCAAACTGGTCTGAGTCTGCGAAGGCACGAGAATCAGTGTTGCATGCGCAAACCCAGTTGCGATGGAAGTCGGACTCGGGAGCCTCAGAACAACGATCGCACACATTGGAAGCACACAACTGAACCTCATACTTCCCCGCCTTGGTCCAAACACCTGCGACTGAAATAGCAACCATCAACTCTGACAACTGACGGCCACGATCCACAAACTGAAGATTATGTATGAACTTCCGAAGACTCAAAAGATCTGCACCTCCCTCCAGCCCTGCTCCGCAATGCAGCTCGGCAGCGAAACGCCACTGCCGCAGGGCTAGAGACCCTTCAAACTCCCTTAATGAGTCGTCAGCCTGGTCAAGTGAGCAGAGAGCCTCGTCATCAAAGATCCACGAGTGCTGCCCACAATCATTCGGCAAAACCCATTCAGAAGGAGTCTTCGGGTCCCAGCCTGCCTGCAGTAGGTACGCCGCCACAGCGGAGAGTGGGCCGCGGATGTGCCGTGGCCTCTGGCTCTCAGGGATACCTTTGAGATGGGATACCACCTGTGGCCATACGCGGTAGACGCCCGCCCTGAGAGAGGGCCCGGTAATCCAAACTTGAAGCCACTGAGCCAGGCACTGCCGTGGAAGAAGTACACCTGGATCAGCTGTGGGGGCTCGAACCCCCAGCAAGGTAGTGGTGCAGCGGCCGCGGCGTACCCTGCCAGATGCGGCTGCCAAGCTCCGACGCTGCTGCTGCATAGCCGTGCCGAACACCCCGTAGATCTGGTGCCCGTGCATGGCGGCTGCCTGCGGTCCCGCACGTCCCACACGTGCCGTAACCCAGAAGCGCCGTGACGCGGCCGCGAAGCGTCGCAGCCGTCCGTGCTGGGCTCGAGCCTTGACCACGCGCCTGCGGGCGGTGGCACGAGCTCCTCGCTTGCCTGCACCCTGGTCAACTCCCAGGTAGGCCGCCTGAAGCTCCGCCTTGAGAACGATGCCCTTTGCTTTGAGTGCCCGAGCGACTGCCTTGGCGTCGGCGTGATGAGAACACACGACGACGCTCTTAGCAGCTATACCCAAAGAAACACGACTGAACTCCTCAACTGTGTCTGCAACACCAGCAATCAAAGTCGTCCGTACCTGATGCCGAGAGCCAACAACTTTCTGGGCCAGATCGTCGATCCATATGCGTTCTGTCATATTGGGGTGAGCCGTGCGCAACTTTTCTAGGACAAAGTATGTGAGACACCGTCCGAATCTGGTGCCGCTCCTCAGCCCCTGGACCACGCTGCGGGTGGGTTGGAAAGGGAGTGAGAAAGACTGGAACTGGGAGACAACACGCGGGGCTGCGCAGATCTGCATCTCCAGAAATAGGATATCAGGAGGGAAGCTGAGCCTCGCTGCCGTGTCTGCCAGAACTTCAAACTCTATACTGTCGTAAAAGGAAGCGGCGTCCAGTAGCGCCTCGCCGTGTGCCACCCCCATGCGGGAGTGCACTTCAGAGTTGAGGCTCCTGAGAAAGGCCTCCCGCAGCGCGCTGTTGCCAGCGACTGCAGCGTCCCAGTGTGGGGCTGAGTCTGATGACCATTGTCGCATCTGCTCTTCGCGAGCCATACTCCAAACTCGACAAAGCATGGTGACTAACCCGATAGCTCTGTCGCCTCCTCCTTTCTTGGCGAGGAGGCGGCCAATGACGATGAGCAGCTGCCAGGGCCAGGACATGCCCTGCTCCACCATGAGGAAAAGCTGGCACGAGCCGTCGAGGCCCTCGTCGGGCAGCCGCTCCAGGTCCACTGGTGGCAACTGGTCGGCGCCCAGGCCAGCCCGCGCTTTCATGCGCCGAAGCGCATGCCGCAGGTCGGCCACTGACAACGGGACCAGCTCCTCGACCATACCCAACTGGCGGATACGGTCCATGGTGGCCAAATACTTGGTGTACGTGAGCTCCGTAGACTTCCAGAGCTTGTGCCAGCGAAGAACCTTGCGATCCACGATCTCGATAGGGTGTACAGCGCACCCTCCTTCGAAATGCAGCTCATCCGAGGCGAGCGGGTCCCGCTTGATGCTCCTGTGGACTATGCCCAGAGCGCCTTGCGAGCCAATCCACTCCTGGAGCTCCTGCAGAGACTGCCGCGTGGCTCTCGCACGGCCTCGCCGTGCGCCTCGGTCTGCAAGAGCGGCGGCAGCCGTGGGCGCTGGGGGCTCCATGAACTCGAGCTGCCGCATGGCAGCGAGCCAGTCGGTCCAGACGCCGCCACCTGCTGGGAACAAGGACTGAACACCTGCAGGGACGTCGAGTGCAAGCCTCCGTGCGTCTGCCGCCAGCTGCTGAACCTGAATCGTGCCGTTGCGCCGTCGCCGATGCCGTTCGATACGTTGAACGAGAGTGTGAATGCGGGCCCGCCAAGACGCTGCCACGTCCCGCATGGGCTGATCGCGAATGCGGGCTGCAGCATGGACTGGTCCCACCTCTTGAGAAGGCCCTGCAGCCCTGGAGCGAGCTGGTGCATCAAGATGATGGTGTTCACTGAGGCATCGTTCCGCCACTGACACCCATGCAGCGAAACGACCACTGATAGCCAGGATGTGGGGCCCGCCAGCTGCATACGCGAGCGATGAGCGAATCGCTGGCCAGACGTCTTGAAGAGAGTGTGACAACCAACCAACCTGGTTCTGATGTTTGAGCCGAAGTGCTGACGGAAGAGCAAAAGACGGGGAAGAAGCAGCAGGCGCAGCAGCAGTCGGAGTGGGACGGGCGTCCGAAACGTCCCTGGCCAGAGGATCCTGGGCAGTGCCGTCGCTGGGGTGGGCCCGACGCTCCCTCGAAAGCTCGCCAACTTGAGACTCCTCCTCCAGAGTGCAAGGGTACTGCACCACCTGTCTGCTGAGCACACCGCGGGCGGGGGCCTGCTGTAAAGGTGGCCTCTCCACCTCATCCTCGGAGCCACTGATGCAAGGAGGAGCGGGTGCCATAACAGGTGCATGCGAAAAACATGTTTCGTCGGCCCAGGGGTCCTCCTCATCATCGTCGGGGAACCCCGAGCCAGAAACATCAGGATCAAAATCAAAAAACTCTCCTTCGTCACATGCGCCATCGAGTTCGAGAAGCCTGCCGCCGTCGTCGGCAGCAGCGGGCTCCTCTCCCTCCTGGCACTGTTGCTGGGACGGAAAGAGATCAGAGAAGAGCATAGCACATATCTCACGCTTTTTTTCACGTGCGGACGCCGCTCGAAAAGCCTGCTGCTGCCTGGACCGACTAGACTTGGAGTCAGGCTGAGCGACAGGAGAGGGTCGCGCCATCTGGGGAAAACGAGGGGCAGTAGGCATGCTGCGTGCAATCATCTGCTTCCCTGAACTGCGAAGTGTGACGCTCAGGCCGCAATGCGGTGCCCAGGACACATCCTGGACTGCGGAAACACTGACTATATAAGGAAGGCAGGCGGCACTGGCTACAACAAAATCGATATGGGAATCGCCGTTGCCGCCCACCTGAGTGTACTGCACTGGGGCTTTGATGATGTGCCCCTGTATCTTGTCTAAGAAAGGAGAGGTGCGAAAGCGTTCTACATCGATGTTCCAATCACCGACCACCATCCACGGCATCTGGAGGGTCCTCAGGAAGGATCCGGGCCTCGAATACCGCTGGGTATTGCTGCCTGAAAATCCAACTGACGGGTGGCCGTAGAAGGTGACGAGAACAAAACTGAAACCTTGCTGATGCAGAACCACAGGGAGGAAACCGTCGAGCTGATCGTGCCCGTCAGCGCAAAGGTGTGTGACCTCTGTTGGGGTCTCGAAGAGGCGATGTAGGTAACGGTGGCCCTGGGCAAGAACGAGTTCCCCTCCTTCGTTCGCCCGATCACGGGCAGCACGTGTAGTGCCGCGGCCAGTGGGCCCGGCGCCGTTGTCGATGAACTTGAGCTTCAGTCTGCGGGCCTTGTTGACCCACTCATCCCGAGTGCGCCCACAGACGTGAGTCTCAACAATCCCAAAATAAGTATATTCTTGGAGTCGCTGGCGATCCGTGAGAAAATCCCAAGCTCTTTGACCAAGACACGTGACATTGGCAAAGAACAGCTTACTCACATCAGGATCATCAGTCTCCTCGCATGCGGGCGCGGCAAGCGGCGGCGCTGGCGCTGTCCCCCCAGCGCTGTCGCCGCGGCTCGCCGCGGGGCCTCGCTGGCCGCCTGCGCCCGCTGCCTTCTGCCTCTGTGCCTCCTGCGCCGCCGTGGCCGCCGCCAGCTTGGCTGCGGAGATCCTCGCGGCCTCCGCTGCCACCTGGTCGGGGGTGGGCCCGAGGGGGAGGAGGGGGAGGAGGGGGAGGAGGAGGGGGATGGGGCGGGTGAGAGGGGAGGGGGGAGGGGGAAGGGGGGGGGGAGCGGGAGAGGAGGAGGGGAGGAGGAGGAGGAGGAGGAGGAGGAGGTGGAGGAGGAGGAGAGGAGGAGGAGGAGGAGGAGGAGGATGAGGAGGAGGAGGGGGATGGAGGAGGAGGAGGAGGAGGAGGAGGAGGAGGAGGAGGAGGAGAGGAGGAGGAGGAGGAGGAGGAGAGGAGGAGGAGGAGGTGGAGGAGAGGAAGAGGAGAGGAGGAGGTGGAGGAGGAGAGGAGGAGTGAGGAGGAGGAGGAGGAGGAGGAGGAGGAGGAGGAGGAGGAGGAGGAGGTGGAGGAGGAGGAGGAGGAGGAGGAGGAGGAGGAGGAGGAGGAGGGAGGAGGAGGGGGCGGAGGAGGCTGGAGGATGCGGCGGAGGCGGAAGGAGTCGGAGGAGGGGAGGAGGCGGAGGAGGCGGATGCGGCGGAGGCGGCGGAGGAGGAGAGGAGGAGGAGGAGGAGGCGGAGGAGGATGAGGAGGGAGGAGGAGGAGGAGGGGAGGAGGAGGATGAGGAGGCGGAAGGAGGCGGAGGAGCGGCGGGGAGGCGGAGGGGGCGTGATGGCGCGGAGGCGGGGGGCGGAGGAGGCGGAGGAGGCGGAGGAGGCGGGGGAGGCGGAGGAGGAGGAGGAGGGAGGAGGATAGGAGGAGGTAGGAGGAGGATGGTGGCGGAGGAGGAGGGAGGAGACGGAGGACGGAGGAGGAGGAGGAGGAGGCGAGGAGGAAGAGGAGGAGGAGGGGAGAGGAAAGGAGGAGGAGGAGGAGGAGGAGGAGGGAGGAGGAGGAGGAGGAGGAGGAGGAGGAGGAGGAGGAGGAGGAGGTGGGGTGGAGGAGGAGGAGGAGGGGGAGGAGGGAGGAGGAGGTGGAGGAGGAGGAGGAGGAGGAGGATGGAGGAGGAGGAGGAGGAGGAGGAGGAGGAAGGAAGAATAAGAAGAAGCAGAAGAATAATAAGAAGAATAATAAGAAGAATAAGAAGAATAAGAAGGAAGAAGAAGAATAATAAGAAGAAGCAGAAGAAGAATAAGACGAATAATAAGAAGAAGAAGAATAAGAAGAAGAATAAGAAGACGACGAAGAAGAAGAATAATAAGAAGAAACATAAGAATAAGAAGAATAAGAAGAATAAGAAGAATAAGCAGAAGAAGAATAATAATAATAAGGAGAAGAAGAATAAGAAGAAGAATAAGAAGAAGAAGAATATGAAGAATAATAAGAAGAATAAGACTAAGAAGAAGAAGAAGAAGAAGAAGAAAAAGAATAAGAAGAAGAAGAAGAATAATAAGAAGAAGAATAAGAATAATACGAAGAAGAAGAAGAATAAGAAGAAGAAGACGAAGAAGAAGACGAATAAGAATAAGAAGACGAAGAATAATAAGAAGAATAACCAGAAGAAGAAGACGAATAAGAAGAAGAAGAAGAATACGAAGAATAAGAAGAATAATAATAATAATAATAAAAAGAAGAAAAAGAAGAATAATAAAAAGAAGAAGAATAATAAGAATAATAATAAGCAGAAGAAGAAGAAGAATAATAAGAATAATAATAATAATAATAATAATGAGAAGAAGAAGAATAAGAATAAGAAGAAGAAAAATAAGAAGAATAATAAGAAGAGGAGGAGGAGGAGGAGGAGGAGGAGGAGGAGGAGCGGAGGAGGAGGCGGAGGAGGCGGAGGAGGCGGAGGAGGAGGCGGCGGCGGCGGCGGCGGCGGCGGCGGAGGAGGCGGAGGAGGCGGAGGCGGAGGCGGAGGCGGAGGCGGAGGCGGAGGAGGAGGAGGAGGAGGAGGAGGAGGAGGAGGAGGAGGAGGAAGGCGGAGCGGAGGCGGAGGAGGAGGAGGAGGAGGAGGAGGAGGAGGAGGAGGAGGAGGGGAAGGAGGAGGAGGAGGAAGAGGAGGAAGAGGAGGAGGAGGAGGAGGGAGGAGGAGGAGGAGGGGAGGGGAGGAGGAGGGAGGGAGGGAGGGAGGGGGAGGGGAGGGGCAAGGGGGAGGGGAGGGGGAGGGGAGGGGAGGGGAGGGGGCGGGGGGGGGGGGGAGGGGGGGAGGGGGAGGGAGAGGGGGAGGGGGAGGGGGAGGGGGAGGGGGAGGGGGAGGGGGAGGAGGAAGGGGAGAGGAGGAGGAGGAGGGAGGAGGAGGAGGAGGAGGGAGGAGGAGGAGGGAGGATGGAGGAGGAGGAGGAGGAGGTGGAGGACCTTTTGGACCTTTTGCGCAGCACAGCGTGCTTTGGCGTAGCAGCCAGCACCGTGCTAAAAGGGAGGAGGGGAAAACAGAGGGAGGAGGCCAAGCACCTGCACCCAAGGTGGCTACTCCGTAGCAGCCACCCCCAGCGCCTCCTCCTCCCCGCAAGGGGAAGAGGGCGCGTGGGAGGGTACAGGGCTTGCCCTCCTGGCACGCTGTGCTGTCTCCCCGGCGACGCACGCGTCCACTAACCTCGCATGCGAAATCGCTTGCGAGGCCTTAGAAGGCCCCGCATAGCTCGGAAACAGCCCGCGTTTAATTCGGCCGAGATTCTCTCGGCCTTTGCGAGTGGGGGGCCCGCGACCTTCGGCCAAATGGCGACCGTCAACGGTCGCGGTCCGACCACATCTGAAACAAAAATGCAAAGAATGCAGGTCCCAGAATCCCAGACGGTGGGAGGGGTCGAGCTCCAGCCCACCAACAGCGACGCCACCGCGAGCCGCGGCCACCACGTCCCGAGGAAATCCAGGAGGGACGACCAGCGGCGAAAAGCACTCCGTCTTCAGGGCCTCTAAGAGGCCCTGTCGGGACGAAAGAACAGAGCACAGTTGGCACCTGAAACGGGACCCGACTGGAATAAACCTGTGAGAGCTGGCCCTGGCAGCGTGCTCGAGGCGTCGGGTCTCGGCGGTCTTCGGCCTAGGCCGCTCGACCTCCGTCGGGGCCTTGGACCGCTTGGGATCCGCCGAAGAGGCGTCCGCCAGAGCCCGCCGAGCCCTTCGACGCACCAGGGCAGCAGTGAGGTCCCAGGCGTCTGGCGGGGACGGTCTGGGCGGCCAAGGTCCAGGAGCGCTCAGCGGCTTCAGAAGCCGCTTCATCGGCTAACTGATTACCACTGGCAAGAAAAACTTCGTGATGGGAGAGGGAGGAGTCGTCAGGGGACAGGTGCGAGGGCGTCCATTCGACCGAGACATGCCCTGGGCCTCGGTCGTCGATGGCGCAACGAATTCGCAGCCACAAATCGCTGTTCCTCCCCCCCAAACTCCAAGGTCGGCCCCGACTCCACCCCGTCATGAGAGGCTTGTGGTCAGTCACAAAATGGACAGGACCTGTGGTGCTTTCCAGAAAGAGTGCGAAAGCCTGCAGCTCCGACCTGGGCACCGTTTGCGAGGGGCCTCGCAAAATCTCGGAGATGCCCCCCAAGACGGCCCAACGCAAAGGTCCCTCCCCAGGTCGCGCGTCCCTGACCACAACAACAGCGGAGCCACACCGACGGCGACGAGGGTCGGACGAAAAGCGTCCTCCAGATCCGTCCCCGAAGCCGATCAACGGGCTGCTGCCAGGGTCTCTAGAGCAGGCCCCAAGAGGGACCTCACCAAGTTGGGCTCTGCTCAGGCTCTCCAACGGCTCCCTGAAAGCAGGGTGGGTGACACGGGTAGGCGGAACACCTCTCAGCCAAAGGCTTGGTTCAGATTCAACAGACGCTAACGCTTGCGGAATCAAATGATCAGTGGACGTGAAATCACTGTGATCTTTATTGCAGGGGCAACGCCAAATGCGATGCGCAAGAGTTTCTTCCTCCTGCTGGCATCGCGGACACAGGCGGTCAGCGGGCTCACTCAGAGGGTGCTGCCTGTCCATCGTCCACTGTGCGCCCGTGACCACGCACAAATTGAGGCCGAACAGGTCGAGCTCCCCCCTCTTGGCGAAGTGGCTGAGCTCCAGCCTGGCCCAATAGAGGTCAGCTCCCTCAGCCAGGCCATCCCCTGCCATGTGCTTCGAAGCATTGCTCCAAAGCTGAGCGCGAAAATCAGTGACCACGTCGTCCAGCAGCTCGGAGATGTCGAACCCAGTGGGGTCGTAGCCTGCACGTCGTGCGGTTGGAATCAGCCACTCCTCGATTCCTCCGACAGTGGGTCTCCTCCAACGTAGCGCCGAGGGTACTTCCCATCCCGCGTCAAGCAAGGTCGCAATAACAGCTCCAATAGGTCCTTTGACCAGTCTCCATCTCTTGCTGGCGCCAACTGCGAGAAGCCGCCGATGAATGACAGTCCAAGCATTTTCAACTCGATGGTGAATGCTGGTGTCGGTCTTCCAGAGACAGGGAAATTCTGAAAGAAGGCCTCGACGTAACTCCAGGGCTGGATCCTTGAGACCGTAAAGGACCGCCAGCGTTGTCGTGAGACACCTGCCCTTCATGGGCCCAGCTCCCGCCACGGCTGCCTGCCGCCTGACGGCGAGGACGTTGGACGGCGACATGCCATGGGCCTGGTGTCCGTAGGAGCCTTGAGGAGCTGCGCCTGTGGTCCAAAGACCTTGAGCTTCGCGCCGTAGAGGAGCATGTCTGCGTATGCGGGCAATGCGAGCCGCCCTCCTCTTGCTGGCGGTCAACCTCATTCTGGCCTTAGTGACTGTGCGCCGTTTGCCAGAAGCTGCATCAATGCCAAGATCCGTGCCGTGAAGGCCGAACCGTACAGGGATGCCTCGCTTCTGCAATTGAGCGGCTGTCCTCCTCCCGTCCTGCGGAACGGTGGCAATGAGAACAGACTTGTCCGAAAGCTTGAGACGGAATTGCTTGGCGAGGTCGGCAAGAGTGACCGTGGCGTGAAGGATCTCTGTCTGGACCTTGGCCTGCGTGCCCTCTGCGCGGGCAACAGTGTCGTCGATGAATGTCCAGAAGGTGCTGAAACTCGCTCTGCGATGTGCCGCCTCCATCAATGGATGTAAAAACAACTTGGCAATCCTTACCCCATGTGGGGATCCTGCGACAAGTGACCTGGTGGCGTAGATGGCGTCTGCAACGCCGAGAGAGCCACGCAGGAACCGCGGCCCAGCACGCATCTCCAACTCCAGTAGCACCACAATCGCTGGGAACTTGAGATCGAGTGCAGCCTGGCCGATGAGGATCCATGGCAACGAGTCGTAGAACTTCTCGAAGTCCAGGAGTAGGGTCGCCGCCGAGATGCCAAGCGCCACTGCGGATTCATCGAGCAGCGCTCGCAAGAGACCTGCTCGAAGCGAGCTGCTGCCCGCCATTGCAGTGTCCCAGAAATCAGAGAGCTCCTTAGTCCATGTGGACGTGACGCCTGCTCTCACGCGGGACCAAATCTTCGCCGTCTCTGGAAGTAATCCAATGACCCTCTCTCCTCCTTTGGGTTTGGGTAATAATGCTCCAATAGATGCCAAGATCTGAGCAGGCCACACTCCATGTTCTTCAATGCTGTTGAGAAGCCTGCAGTAATCACACCGACCTTCGAGTGGAAGTCGCTGGATGTCCAGAGGTGTGATGGAGTCAACTCCGCATGCCTTGGTGCCTGAAACCCTGATAACATTGTCCACCTGCTCGATGCTGACTGGATCCAGCTCCTCCTCACGGCTCTGCGCATGCAGGCGCTTGAACATGGCGAGGATGTCGGCCTGAGAGTCGACTGGGTCGTGCCAGAGTCTCTCCCAGGTGGATCTAGTGTGCTCCATCCTGATAGTTGGGTCTCCAACGACTCGCCCATCCACTAAGGGGTCGGAAGAGACCGCCTTGGGTTCCTTCACCAATGAGTGGAGCAGGCCTGGCTTAGATGTCCAAACTCCCTTGGCCCAACGGATGAAAGAATGCCGCCTCAAGGTCAAGCATCTTGCCTGAGAACGACAGGCCAGCTTCTCAGTTAAGTAGGCAAAATCGTCGCGCTCCATCTCAGTGGCGCAAGCGAATGCGTGCGACCAGGCAATCCACCGCTGCTGATTAGCAGTGCCCTCAGAGCCTGGACCAAAGAAATCAGCTGGGTCGAAGCTGCTAGCGTCGTTGGTGTAGCGACCAAGAGCTGCGGTACAAATCGCTATCTGGCGAGGATCCTTGCCATGTCGTAGAAGAGCCATGGTTCTTTGAACCAAGGTGAGAACAGTTCCCCACCATTCTCCAGCTCCATCAGTCATGTGCACTCGCCCTGGGGTAGCTTTGGTCTGCATCCATTGTAAAGAAAATCCAGCTGCGCGTGGAGCCCTCTGTCGAAGGTTGAGCTGATGATGGAGTGCGAAAGCACGTTCCACTCCTGAGGACCACCGCGCGTACTGCCTGGTGACGGCACCAAGGCCAAGTGCGTTGATATGGCCCAACAACTCAGACTCGACCACGCTGCAACATTGAGAGCTGAGCCTCTCCATGGAGGGCTGCTCTTCCCACAGGTCTGAAGGTATGTGAAAAGAGACCTGGGACCCAGGATCCGAAGTGCTCCTTGAAGGGTGTAGTGCATCGTAGTCTTCCAGCAGATCGGGTGGTACGCGTGCCCGTTCTTGCTCTTGCCGTTGGGCTCGAAGTATAGACCTCTTGCTGCTAGGATCCGAAGCGAGCTTGGGTCTGGCTACCTTTGGACACGGTTCAGGTAACAAAAGTTTCTGGTACCACCATCTGCGCATGCCATCGTGGACGTCAACCTGCAGTGCACAATGCGTCTTCCACGGGACCTGAGGCTGCGACCGAACTCGGTATCTGGACGATGTTCCGTTCTTGGCCATTGCGAAATCAATGAGAGAGCCCTCCTGCCCTTTATCGCACGTGGTGCTGACGTCAGCAGGTAGAATGAGTGTGCCCCCAATTTTATCAGGCCATCCAGATCCTTCCAAGGAAGTTGGTGAAATATTCCAGTCGCCGATGACCAACCAAGGGTCTGCAAGCCCATGAAGGAAAGAAGCTAACGCAACCAGCACTTGACGATTTCTGCCAGAAACTCCCAATCCTGGCCAAAGATAAACTGATACCAAGACCAGGTTGCCCGAGGACAAATGCAAGATCATGGCGGCGAACCCGCGCATAGGATCAGGTTGGCGTGCAGCTTGTGCATATTGCCGAATGGCCTGCAGCGAGGTGGTAGCCAGATGCTTCTTGGCCATGACCCATTCGCCGCCAGAAGAACCTCCTCGTCCTGTTGGAGTGCTCCCTGTGGCGCAGACCTTCCAACCGTCTTTGTCCAGTTCGATCTCCGTCTTGGAGTGGAACGTGGCGGCGGTGACATGAGTCTCCACCAGACAAAACACAGAGTAAGGGGCTGTGTTGACATAACGCTGCGCTTGAGGCCCCCGCTCAGTGATGTTACCGTAAAGGATCGAAAAATCTTTCTCGTCGGATATGAGCTTGGAGGGGGCTGGAGCGGCCAAAGCCTGCGCTGCTGGTGCGCTGAGGTCAGCCTCGAGGCCCGTAGGGCCGCTGCAAGAGGCAGCCTGGTCCGCCCTAGCCTCAGGGGGCCCGGCGGTGACGCCAGGTGGCGAGGGGCCAACCTCCGCCTCGAACGGCGAGTCCTGGTGGAAACGCTCGTTGACCTCCTCAAGCTCCAGATCCTCGAACGGATCAAGCTCGGCGTCGTACAGGTGCGCCGTCGTAACGGAAGGGACAGAGGCCTGCGGTCCCGTAGATGCGCGAGGCGCAGCCCTCGGGGGAGGGCTGTCATTAAGGGCAGCATACGCCAGCCCGCCAAGCGCACCCGTCAGCGAGGCTTGACCCGATGCGCCCGAAGAAGTACGAGTGGCCGAAATCCTCGCACTCGGGGATGGCGTAGCTCCGCGCGACGCAGAACTCGACGAACGTCTTGCCTGCGGTGCCCGTGACGCCGAGCCAGGAGCCGCAGTCGGCGAACTGCTCACCTCCAACGGTGCTGTAGTTGTCTCACTTACAAAAGCGCGCTCCTCATCCGAGTCGAGGAAGAAATCGACTGGGTAGGGCCAGGGGCGCCCGCCGAAACAGCATGCCGACAAAACTCGGCGTGGCGCCCCTCGATCTGCGTTAGGCTGTGGACGGAGCCCCTGATGCTGCAGGGGAGGGGGCGGCGCCAGGAGCGCCAGGAGCTGCCTCTGCGGAGGTGGAAGCAGCCTCCTGCTGAGCGTAGAGCTCCTCCTGGGCCGACTTGGCCTTGGCTCTGGCCGCAGCGCGCATGGCCTCGGCCCCAGCTGGAGCACCTGTTGCCGCGGCGGCGCCAGCAGGCCCAGCCCCGTCAGTTGCAGCAGCAGCAGCGGGGCCAGCAGCAGAGCCAGCCGCATCGCTGCCGTCCACGCGCCTGCGCTTGGCCTCCTCCCTGGCGCGCAGCTTGCGAGCCTCCTCGCGAAGCTCCAGGATGCGCTGCGCCGAGGGTCCGAGGACTTCCTGGACCGTGGTCTGGACGCTGTCGGCCAGCTCCTGCTTGATGCGCTCCCAGTCCACGCGTGCCTGCTCGTCGAGCTCCAGGCCCGAGAGATCGAACAGCGGCCCGTCCACGATCTGGAGCGAGCCCTCGTCGACGAGCGTCGAAAGGTTGATCGCCGAAGAAGAGGGTGGCGCCGCTGACGGCGGCGCCGAGGCCTTGACCTGCTTGGCGCAGGCCGCCTCCCAGTCCTGCTGCGCCGCATGGGCGCTGGCGGCCGCCTCGTCCTCTGCGGCCTGGGCGTCGGCAAGCCACTGCTGGCCCTCCAGAACGCGGGCCGAGCAGGTCTCAAGCCATGCCAACGCCCTCCTGCAAGCCACGCCTTTGGCCCGCACTTCCTCCTCAAGGAGTGGCGCCTTCTGCGGGGCGCCCGCGCCTGCAGCAGCTGCCTGTGCCTCCTTCTTGGCCTGCGCCGCCGCCTTGAGCTTGAGAAGCTCGTCGCAGTCCGAGCCGAGCTCCTTCTCGAAGAACTCGAAGGGGTCAGCGGCTTGGGCAGGCTGCTGCTGCTGCTGCTGCTGCCCTTCGCGGCCACCATGAGGAACCCAGCCCGCCTGCTGGTAGACCCATGGCCGACGCTGGACGGCCTGGGCCTTCGGTGCGGGCCGGGGCAAAGGTGGTCCCTTGGCGCCCTTGCCTCCTGCTTGAGCCCAGGGAGGAGCCGCAGGGGCATCTGCCGCTGGCTCTGCCTCAGGAGGAGGCGTTGCGACCGCCTGCGGTGGGCCCCAAACCCACTGGCCGCGGGGACGCTTGTCCTCCGAAGGGCTCGGCACCATGGCGCCTCCGCACTGGTAGCACCAGTGGTTGTTTTTGAAATTCCAGCGGAATCTGCAGGAAGTGCATGTGATGTACGTCGTCTTGGCCCCTGCCGCTGGAACCGAGCGACCGCCGCCCTTCTTGCCGCCGCCTCCCATTGCTGATGCGAGGAAGGCTGCTCTCCCAGTGAAGGGGGCAGGCGATGGACTGGGGCGGACCAGCCCTCGCAGAGAGGATGTCGGGCGCAAGCACCCTGGCACTGCCGCGGACTAGCGGTATCCAGTTCGGCCAATGCGGGCTCCGCCCGCACGAAAGGCATCTTGAGCCAAAATGGCTACGGAGGAGGAGGAGGAGGAGGAGGAGGAGGAGGAGGAGGAGGAGGAGGAGGAGGAGGAGGAGGAGGAGGAGGAGGAGGAGGAGGAGGAGGGAGGAGGGGATGAGGGAGGAGGGAGGAGGGGGAGGAGGGGAGGAGGAGGAGGGAGGAGGAGGAGGAGGAGGAGGAGGAGGAGGAGGAGGAGGAGGAGGAGGAGGAGGAGGAGGAGGAGGAGGAGGAGGAGGAGGAGGAGGAGGAGGAGGAGGAGGAGGAGGAGGAGGAGGTGGAGGAGGAGGAGGAGGAGGAGGAGGAGGGGAGGAGGAGGAGGAGGAGGAGGAGGAGAGGAGGAGGAGGAGGAGGAGGAGGAGAGGAGGAGGAGAGGAGGAGGAGGAGGAGGAGGAGAGGAGGAGTAGGAGGAGGAGGAGGAGGAGGGAGGAGGAGGAGGAGGAGGAGGAGGAGGAGGAGGAGGAGAGAGGAGAGGAGGAGGAGGAGGAGGAGGAGGAGGAGGAGGAGGAGGAGGCGGAGGAGGCGGAGGAGGAGGAGGAGGAGGAGGAGGAGGAAGAGGAGGAGGAGGAGAGGAGGAGGAGGAGGAGGAGGAGGAGGAGGAGGAGAGGAGGAGGAGGATCCTCGCGGAAGTGGCGCCCCCCCCCCTCAGGGGCGCCCCCCCGTTGGCGTCGCCCCAGGTGGACGGTCTGCTGCAGCTTGACCTCCCGAGCCCGCAGGAGCTGGCTGGGCGGCTGGACCCGCTGGCCCTGGCAGGCCTGCGGGGCCTCCTAAGTTGGGGAGGACGACGGAGAAAACGACGACCGTGGGAGGAGGAGGAGGAGGAGGAGGAGGAGGAGGAGGAGGAGGAGGAGGAGGAGGAGGAGGAGGAGGAGGAGGAGGAGGAGGAGGAGGAGGAGGACATAGGATTTGCTGTCGGTGCCGCCGCGGGTGTGGTCCTTCGGGCGGGGTCAGGGCCATGATGTGTCGTTCTGGGTTGGAACCAGCCTTGGGGCTGTGGTGGCCCTAAGCTGGTTCCGGCTAGCAGAAAGGAGGGATAAGAGCCCCCCTCGTCGCCGCGGCTAGGCGCCGCCCAAAATATTTGACCCTTGACAGTTTGAAACCCGAGAGGAGTCTGTGGACATATTGTGTGTGAACTTGCCATCATCCCACCCTCTTGAAAGATTTTCTCTGGGCTTATCCAGCACAGACTTCCCGGTCCTCCAAGCTCCAGAGCGATCCAGAACGTTGTCGGAGCGTTCTGGACCCAGATCCACGACGGGAGGACTTTGACCGTCTTCGGCCTCCAGGGGCTCCAGCTGGGCCCAGGGACCGTCAGAGGGTCGAGACTTCCAGGAACCCCGCATTGAACAAATGGAGTGATGGGTGTGTTTCCCACCACCACCACCGCCATAAGTTGGAGGGGGAGGGGGTCCTTCTCCTCCTCCTCCTCCTCCTCCTCCTCCTCCTCTTCGTTCTCCTCCTTCTCCTCCTCCACCTCCTTCCCCCCTCCAACTTATGGTGGTTGTGGTGGAAAATATGCCCATCATGGAGACTTCGCACAGCATGTCCTCGCAGCGCTCTGGAGCGACCGCGGCGCCCGCCGCCCGGATCTCGAAGATCCTCGCTGCGTCCTGGTCCCGTTGGGCCCCGTCCAGCCTCGTCGGGGGGGGGGGCCAAAACGGTGCGTCGACCATCAGAGGAGGACAAGGTACCCATGCCTCTGCCCTCGTTTTTCCATTTTCGGGCCTCCTGGGCATTCCTCGTCGCCACCGCTGGATCCGCCTCGAAATCCTGGTCAGAACGCACCTCGGGAGAGGTCTGGGGAGTAGCGGTACTCCAGATTTCGTAATAAACGGAGGGGGGTCTCATTTCGGGGGGGGTCTCTTCCAGGCTATCTTGGAGGGCCTGGGGGGTCTGGGGACGATGTTTTGGAGGGTTCGCCCACGGGGGAGGTCTGAAATGGCTTGTCTTGGAGGGTCCAGACCCCCTCCTATTTATTACGAAGTCTAGAGTATCGGTACCTTTTGGTGTTCACAGACCACACCGTGTGGCGAGTCAGTGGGGATTCGGGGTCACCGCACGGGTCGTTCTCCGAGGACGTCTCGGTCGACCGTGGCCTCCCGGGTCCCAAGACCGTTCAGTGAGTGGGGTGCAATTCGGTCAAGTTAAGGACCAACGCTGGTATATACCTGGTCGGAAGCTGGCCTAATCGCATTCGCTTGATGATTCAGGAATGACTGGGGGTCGTGTTCACTCGGCGGCGCCCGGGATTCAGAACACTGGCCCTGGGCCAAAACATATTCCCAACCATCCTGTGGTGTTGGGTCCTCGTCTTGAAGAGACAGTCCCCGGGTTCACTCCTCCCGCTGCCCCCTCCCTCCTCCTCTCATCATCATCATCATCATCATCATCATCATCATCATCATCATCATCATCATCATCATCATCATCATCATCACCATCAGCATCAGCATCAGCATCAGCATCATCACCATCAGCATCAGCATCAGCATCAGCATCAGCATCAGCATCAGCATCAGCATCAGCATCCTCACCCTCTTCCTCCTCCTCCTCATCATCATCATCTTTATCCTCCTCCTCCTCCTTCTCCTCCTCCTCCTCCTCCTCCTCCTCCTCCTCATCATCATCATCATCATCATCAGCATCATCATCATCATCATCATCATCATCATCATCATCATCATCATCATCATCATCATCATCATCATCATCATCATCATCATCATCATCATCATCATCATTATCATTATCATTATCATCATCATCATCATCATCATCATCATCATCATCATCGTCATCACCCGTTTCAGCACACCTCTCACACATATCGTGGCCCCATAGGGAGCTCCACCGAAGGCCCCGGTGCTACCGCCCGCATGCGTCCCCCCACCCAGTACGGCGTTTCGTGGTAGGCTCCACCGAAGGCCCCAGTGTTACCGCCCGCATCCGTACCCCCCACCCAGTACAGCGTCTCGTGGCCCCATAGGGAGCTTCACCGACGGCCCCAGTGTTTCCGTCTGCATGCGCCCCCCCAACTCAGTACAGCGTTTCGTGGCCCCGTACAGTGCTACCGCCTGCATGGGTCCCCCCCACCCAATATAGCGCTTCGTGGCTCCGTACGGAGCTCCACCGAAGGCCCCAGTGCTACCGCCTGCATGCGCCCCCCCACCCAGTGCAGCTCTTCGTGGCCCCGTAGGGAGCTCCACCGAAGAAGATATTCACAATTGCGGTATTCACAACTGCATATGGTTGGGTACTTGGCCAGGATAATTTTTGAATCTTTCCCTCCCGCATTGCTCGGACGCGCGCCTGGACAGTCGACGGCCAGACGGAGCCGAAGCGAAGCGGAAGCCGGGCCGTGCGGTGAGGTCTCTTGGGGTTCCGAGGTCGCCGCGCGGTCTGTCACCACACGGTCTCGGGACCCCCGACCAGGGTTCATTGCTCCGATTCGATTCGATTCGATCTCGATGGCTTCCGATTCCGATCCGATTCGGCTTGGGATTCCGATGTGGGTTCCGATTTCTTGTCGGAGGCATACCAGCCTGCCGATTTCCGCCGATTCGACTTTCCCGACTCGGCTGCCAAATTCCGCCGACCCGATTCATTTCGATCGCCGAGCCGATTTCTCGATTCGGTTCTGGGCTCTCCTGCCCGACCCCCGACGTACGAGATCTCGATGTTTTAGCCGAGGGGTCCCTGGAAGTCCCGACCCTCTCCCTCCCCAGGGCCAGCTGTTCGTTCTGGGCCACCGTTTCACGGCCCCGGGTATCCCGCGAGGGCCCCCGCAGGCCGGAAACTGCCCAGATCCGCCCACCGTGTCTCCTCTCCACGCCGAAGGGGTCTGGTTCCGGCAGTCATGCCTCGTCGTGTCCAATCGGAGGGGGATAGACCTCCTACCCTGACGCGTCGAATTAGCGAATCGGCCGTTTTCGGTTCGCGAGAGGGCGTCGCGGCCGTCATTTTTGCGGGTCCAGGTCCGTCGGTTTCGGTCCCAGGCCGTTTTGGCTAAAGGGTGGTTTACCAAAGGGAGGTTTGTCCACCGCCGATCCAAGCTGCTGGGCCCAAGGCCATGCCATTGAGGCCAAGTGACCCCCAACCATCACCCCGTCAGCTGGGGATAGACTCCTCGAAACCCGAGGGGAAGAGCCTATCTCCCCATTAGGGGGGGAATCGGCTTGTGGGGCCACGGCCATGCCAGTGCGGATGGGGATCGGTTAAGCGATGCTCGATCAGGCCTCGTTGTCGAGCTGGTGGCCGAATTCGCGTCTGCGTAGGCCCCCCATCACGCCCGACCGACCCCGACCCTGTCCGCGCCCGCTGACAAAACTCTGTTCCACATCCGCGCGTGTCTGAGCGCCTTCCTGCTTCATGGGCCCTTGGCCTCCTGCATGTCGCCCGCACGCCCCCCCCCCCTCCACCCCCCGATAACTTGACCTGGTCGGTTGCGCAGGCCCGACGGGGGTGCGCGGGCGGCTGCGCGCGGGCAGACGTGGGGCCGGGCCGCACGGAGCGAAACGGTCCGATCATCGGCGGGCCCCCCCCCCTCAGGCACCTCGGGTTCTCGCCGAAAAAAATAGCACTACGCCGGAGGAAAAGATCGCCATCGCCGAAGAATGACAGACACGTTACCCCAGCGAAACAACCCAATCAGTGGATTGTCTTCGCCGAGGAAATCGACGGGGAGCTTGGGAGTCCGGGAACCCAGAACCCGCCGAGATCGGCCCGGAACCCATACCTGGGAGCCCGGGAACCCCGGGAGCCCGGGAGCCCGGGAGCCCGGGAACCCAGCCTGCTGCCAAACTCGTCGGAGGTGGATAGACCTCCTACCCTGACACGTCGATTAGCGAATCGGCCGTTTTCGATTCGCGAGATGGCGTCGCGGCCGTCATTTTTGCGGGTCCAGGTCTGTCGGTTTCGGTCCCAGGCCGTTTTCACTAAGGGGAGGTTCACTAAAGGGAGGTGTGTCCACCGCCGAGACCAAACTCGGCGGGAAACGTTCGCCAACTCTTTCAGCTTCCGCCAGGACCCCAATCCGTGCAAGCACTGGTTGGGGAGCGACCCCTTGGGACATCTTCCCCGCGGCAGCGCCAGCAGCCGCGGGCGCGGGGGAGCGAGTGCGGCGGGGCGCGCCGAGCGCGAGTCGCGCGCCGCGGGGGGGAGAGCAGAGAGCGGCCGCGGAGGGAGGCAGGAGCGAGGCCCGGAGTGCGGCGGGGCGCGCCGAGCGCGAGTCGCGCGCCGCGGGGGGGAGAGCAGGGAGCGGCCGCGGAGGGAGGCAGGAGCGAGGCCCGGAGTGCGGCGGGGCGCGCCGAGCGCGAGTCGCGCGCCGCGGGGGGGGGAGCAGGGAGCGGCCGCGGAGGGAGGCCGGAGCGAGGCCCGGCCGCCGAGCGTCGGCGGGCGAGGGGCGCGCGGGCGGCCTCCGGCCGGCGATGTCTTGGGGCCCCCTCCCCCCAAGCCAGGCCTCGTGGTGGAGCTGCTGGGCGAGGTCTGGCGGCGCGCACAAGGGTCAAGTCGGGCCTGTCCCCCGACAGGGGGATCTTCGAGGAAAAATTAAGAAGATAGTCCAACACAAATTCAAAAATTGGCAAGAAATAATATGAAAATCCCCCCCAGACTATATTTTGACTATTTTTGAATCTTCCTCCTGTAGAGGGACAGGTCCGTCTTAACACAAGGGGGGGGGGCGCGAGGGGGGTGGCCTTCAAGGAGGCGGCGCGCCTCCTCAGGAGGGGCAGGGGCCTCCTCGGAGGGGCCCAGAGGCCTCTCATAGAAGGCTTCCCGAGGAGCAGGGAGGGCCTCGAAAAGAGGAGGCCCCTGCCCTCCAGAGCAGCCCCCCCTGCCTTCTCAGGGGGCCGCCCCTCTCGCGCCACCTAGGGGGCCACATGCGAAACCTACCCCTACCCCCCCACGATCTCTGAGGGGGAGGGTCGAAAGCTGGGCGAGGGCTGCTAAGACCGCGGCTGCTAAAACGGCCCTCCCGGAAGGAAAAAAACAATTTCCCGGAATGAGGCGCGGCACGCGAAGCAGCCGACGGGCTTCCTCCCGGAAGGACGAAGCCAACTGCCCGGAGAGGTCGATTTTGCCAGCCACGGACTTGGCAGCCCTTGCCCGGCTTCCGAGAGGGGCAGGGTCCGCCTGTGGCCCCCTCGCCGCCCCCCCGCGGTGCGCGCCGCTGGAGAGGTGCGGCGTTGCCGCGGGGAGGCCGACGACCTGCGCGCGGCCGTGGGCCGGTCGGCCGTCGGCCTGCTCACCGGGCGGCCGCCGCAGGCGGCCGGCGGCCCGGCCGGCCAGGGCGTGCGCGCGGCGCCGGCCGTGCCCGTGCCTCAGGGGGACGCCAAGAGAGGCACTGCCCCAGAGATCCAGCGTCTTGAAAGGATCAAGACGGAGGGACGTCAAGACCCAGACAGGATCGCGTCGTCAAAAATCAGGACGGGAAGTTTTTGGCCAATTTCGGCCTCGGGGGGCCCTCGCCGGGCCTCGGGACCATGAAAAAACGACTCAGGACGAAAAACCGGCCCCGGGGAACGGGTCGGGACTTCTGGGGACGCCGTCCTGAAAAAATCTGGACGTCGCATGTCTGGGGAGGCACGGCGGGGGCGCCCGGGTGCCGAGTTTTTCTGTTCATATCATGGGTTGCTCCTTTGTTTCAGCTCCCCACCCGATCGTCAATCGTCACTGTTCTTTCTTGCTGCTGCCTTCGTTGGCCTGGCTTGTAGCCTTGACCCGGGCGTGTACCTCTACAAGAGTCGCGGTGCCAATTTGTTTCACGATCGCTCCAGGCATCCCAGACGAGCGCCGCAGAACCTCAAGCAGTGGCGAAGCGTCCTGGCGTGTGCTTGTAGGCCTACCCAGCATGGTTTCCACAACATGTTCTTGGAGCATCTCTGGCTGGGACTGTCTTGTTTTGACCCATCGGGTTTACGTTCTAAGAACATGGCTTTTGTTCTAAGAGCACTAGTGGGTTCTCAAAGAATTTCGTGGTAGGCCTATAGCAATGCTGGGACGGTCGGTCCCGCTCAAGAACATGGGTTCGTCTGCGTCGACATTGGCGCGCAGACTTCCCGCGCAAGGTCGCGCGTAAGTGCCCTCCCTTTCGGCGCAGCAGGTCGTGCTGGCGGCCCGCGCAAGCCGCTGCGGCAGGTCGCCACGCCATCTCGCGAAAGACCCGCTTCCTTTCGTCGCTCAAATGCGGTCCGAGCAGATGGGGTCGAAGTATCGCGCTGCATCGCCGACGCATCGGCGCTGCGGCTCGATGAGGAGCTCGATTTTCTCCACGCCAGCGTCACCGGTGCGTCGCTGACGTCAGCGATGCATTACCGAAGTATCGGCGATGCGGCTCGATCCTTCTACCCGGTCTACTCGGACTCCATCTTGGACCCTATTTGGTAGGCCGGCTTCTGTCATGGTTTTTCGGGATCACGCGCGATCGCGTGCGATCAGGTGCAGGCGGACGCGATCACGCGCGATCGTGTGCGATCAGGTTCGAGCGGGCGCTGCCAGACACGATCATGCGCGATCGCGTGCGATCAGGTGCAGTCGGACATGATCGCGTCCGCGTGCACCTTGTTGTACCCAGTCGCCGATACCCCTGCCTCGTTTGTTCGCTGGCGAGCCCAGTGGGGAAGTGAGAGGGGGCAAGCCGTCTGTGTCGGCGGCGGGGCTTCTCAGAAGCCCCTCGGCCTTCTGGGAAGCCGTCTGTCTTCGGGTGATGCTCAGAAAGCTTGTTCGACCGCCAGAGGTTTTCTGAGCCTCTAATATGGCCCGCCCTCTCTGCCCTCCCCCTGGGCGTGCCGCCGATTTTTGCCTTCTGGGGCTTCGTGGGAAGCCCTCGTCGCCGCGGCTGGATTCGCCTTGAAATTCTGGTCGGAACGCACCCTGGAAGCGGTCTGGGGAGCAACGGTACCGATTATTGGTATCTGCCTTTTCCTGTTCCCCTCTTCGTCATGAGGAACGTTGGGACCATTGGGGAGGACTGGGCTCATGGTCGGGCGAAGAGAACTATGCACATGCACCGATCCTGACAACGCCCATCCTTGACCCAGGATCGGTGCGTATACCTTCCTGGCCAAGGTACGAGGGCGTATGCACCGATCCTGGGCTGAGGATGGGCCTGGCTAGAATCGGTGTCTGTGCATAGTTCTCTTTCCTCTAGAGGAATGGGCTCATTGGGGGGGGGGATGCGCCGACCCCCGCATCCTTCGCCTATCGGGGCCTGATCGCCCGCCCCGACCAGGATCATGCGGGGTCTGCGAGCATGCGGCTCTGCGATCATGTGTCCCTGGCCCAAGGTGTCCGCCATGATTTCCCAGGACCTCCAGAGCGCCCCCCCACGAGGCCCAGAGGGACCCCTTGGGTCCAAGATGTGTCGAAAAGCCGAGGACCCCTCAGGCCAGGACCGGATTTGGCAACCTGCCACTCTTCTCTTCTCCCGCTCCTCTCCTTCGAAGGCTGCCTGGAAGTCTGTCGGGATGCCCTGGAATGGAGGCACTCCAGGGCCACCAGTCTGCGACCCCACGCAGTCCCACGCAGTCCTCCCATGGTGCCACGAGCAGGTCTTTGGTGCCGCGCAATTCGCCCAATCTCTTGCGCCCCCACCCGTGGGGAGGCCCGCATGAGATTCCGTGGGGACCCCTTGAGGCCGCCTGGAGTGACCCCTGGACTCTCACCTGCAGGATTCTACAGCCCCCCCTGGAAGTTCCTGGAGGCCCCTTTGCGGTCGTGCCGACCAGCCTGTCGCCGCCATTGTTCTGTGGTCCCACGGATTGTCGTCCTGCCCCACCGCGGGTGTCTTGCTGTGTCTTTGGGCGCGCATCCGCTATGGGGACCGGGTCGCCGCAGAGGTCAGCGGGGGAATCAGTAGGGAGTTTCAGTAAGGGGAGTCAGCAGGGGGAGTGAGTAAGTGCCTGGCACGCGTGGACACACGTGGGCACGTTCGCGGGCCCCCCTCTCTTATATCCGCTGCTGCGGGGCTCTTCGTTCACTCCCGCGCGGCTCTCCTGCGCCAGCCGTCCCCGGACGCTCCCCAGGGGCTCACAAGTCTGAGAGGCTCTGGCAGGTGGGCATTGTCGGTCATCATCCGTTTGCGTTCCCACCCGTCCCACGCAGCCTTCCTCTGTCGCTGCGGGTGTGCGGTTTCAAACGCAGCGACCTCCCTGACGATGCAGCCCAAGCGCACAGTAAGCATGGGCGACTTTCAAAGGTTACCCTTGCATCCTTCCCCTTTGGCCCATCCTTGAGCACTTTCGCTTGTCGCGCCCCGCTCGAAAAGTTCTGACATGGCCTTCCAAGGCCCTTGTATCCTTACCTCGCATCCTTATTCTACGCGTTGGCTGTGTTGTAGCCTGACGCGTGCGAGCCAGCGTGGACTCTGTCCCGCAGGAACCCAGGGGGCGATCTTGATCGAACCTCGGCCGGGACAAAGGCGTCCGCTCCCTCGGGGACGCGCGTAGGCATGCAGCTGAAGGAAGCGGCTGATGCTGATGGTGATGATGACGATGACGACGACGCGGATGATGTTGATGAAGATGATGATGGCGGCGATGACGAAGATGGTGATGGTGGTGATGATGGTGATGATGACGATGATGATGATGATGATGATGATGATGATGATGCGGATGCTGATGGACATGATGATGGTGACGACGGCGATGCTTATGCTGATTGCCATGCTGACGCTGACGATGAGGATGATGAGGATGAGGATGCTGATGAACATGATGATGCTGATGATTCTTATACTGATGGTGATGCTGCTGATAATGCTGATGTGGACCACTATGAAAATAATCATTATTATGATTTTGCTGTTGACGGTAAGTATGGTTCATACCATTCGTACATGATTCTGATTCTGTTGTTTTTCTCATGACGATGATGACGCTGATTATGATGATGCTGCTGATGCTTATGATGATGCTGATGATGTTTATGATTATGCTGATGATGATTCTGCTTAGCATGCGTCTCATGTTGTTTGTGTTGCTGGCGCTGCTGCTGATGATGCTGATGATGATGGTGGCGGTGGTTGTGGTGATTGTGATGATGACGACGATGATGATGCTGATGACGATGATGCTCGTGGTGATGATAATGATGATGATGATTAGGATGCTGCTGATGATGTTGATTATGGTGATACGACTGAGAATGGTAATGATGCTAATACGATCAGTTAAACCAAGGATACTATTACGACTACTGCGACTACTACTACTACTACTACTACTACTACTAACAATACTTTACCATCCTGAGGCTGAATATGATGCTGAGGTTGATGATGATGATGATGCTGATGCTGATGCTGATACTGATGCTGCTGATGATGACGACGATGCGGATGATGATGATGATGATGATGATGATGATGATGATGATGATGATGATGATGATGATGATGATGATGCCGATGATGAATATGATGCTGATGCTGATGATGCTGATAATAATGCTGATGATGACGCTGATGATACTGCTTCTGCTGCTGACGATGATGCTGGTGATGATGATGATGATGCTGATGATGATGATGCTGATGATGATGTTCTTGTTAATGCTGGTGATGATGATTAGGAGGAAAATGATGAGGATGAGGATGAGGATGAGGATGAGGATGAGGATGAGGATGAGGATGAGGATGATGATGATGATGATGATGATGATGACGATGATGATGATGATGATGATGATGATGATGATGATGATGATGATGATGATGATGATGATGATGATGATGATGATGATGATGATGATGATGATGATGATGATGATGATGATGAATGAGGGAGGAGAAGGAGGAGGAGGGAGGAGGAGAGAGAAGGAGGAGGAGGAGAAGGAGGAGGAGGAGAGTGAGCAGTGATGACTACTGGAGGAGGAGGAGGAGGAGGGGAGGCGGAGGAGGAGGTGGAGGAGGAGGAGGAAGATGAGGCGATGGAGGAGGAGGAGGAGGAGGAGGAGGAGGAGGAGGAGGAGGAGGAGGAGGAGGAGGAGGGGGAGGACTTCCGTCGTTCCTTTCGCGCTGTCCGCAGAATCCTCTTAAGTTCTTCGCCATCCCTGGCGGCAGTGCGCCGCCGGGGAGGGCCGGCAGCGCCACTCGTGTTACCAGCGCCGACAGATTTCAGATCGCAGATCGCAGCAGTCGGTGGAGGAGGAGGAGAAGTAGGAGGCGGCGGAGGAGGAGGAGGAAAACCAGTGCAAATCCAAGGCTCATCAAGGATATTGCAATAAACCCTCTCTCCAAGCTCCCTCTTCATAGGCTTCTACACGGGTTCATGTTCATGGAAGGAAGTAACCCGATGGAAAACAACCGTTTGAAAGTCCAAAACTGCGCCAGAACACCATTCCCGGAACCTCAACGCCGCGAATCACCGTTACTGTTGCGTGTAGACGATCCTGAATCGTGCGAGAACGCCGTTTCTAGGACTTCAGCGCAGCGAAAAAACGTGACCCTCGCGCCCTGGCATTCCGAAATCGTGCCAAAACACCCATCCTGGAACTTTGACCATGCGAATCCTTGAAACTGCTGCAAACTCTTAAGACGAGTGTGCGCGGCGTTAATGCGAGAGCCACATATTGAAAAGGAAC
Source organism: Prorocentrum cordatum (assembly GCA_963575745.1). NCBI lineage: Eukaryota > Dinophyceae > Prorocentrales > Prorocentraceae > Prorocentrum > Prorocentrum cordatum. The sequence continues at coordinate 33,290 of CAUYUJ010020678.1, forward strand.
CGCCCTCCACCCGTGAAAGGTTTGCAAACTTTTGAGACGAATGTGCGCGGAGGCTAAGGCGAGAGCTCCATTTTTAAAACGGTCCGCCCTTCACCCGTGAAACTCTTGCAATCTTTTAAGACGAATGTTCGCGGGGCTACGGCGAGAGGCACATTTTGAAAAGTGACCGCCATCCATCCGTGAAACCTTGCAGTTTTTGTCCAACGAATGTGCGAGGCGCTGAAAGCGATCCTCCCCCGGACCACCCTGTCGACCGGCCTTGGGGTGCGACAGGGATGAGTCATGTAAGGAAGAGAGGGGGAGGTGGAGGCAGAGGATGAGGCGGAGGAGGAGGAGGAGGAGGAGGAGGAGGAGGAGGAGGAGGAGGAGGCGGAGGAGGAGGAGGAGGAGGAGGAGGATTATGATGAGGAGAAGGAGGAGGAGGAGGAGGAGGAGGAGGAGGAGAAGGAAGAGGAGGAGGAGGAGGGAAGAGGAGGAGGAGGAGGAGGAGAAGGAGGAGGAGGAGGAGGAGGAGGAGGAGGAGGAGGAGGAGGAGAGGAGGAGGCCCCCGTGGGTCGGGTCCCGAGGCCGACGTTGACGTCCAACGTCGACAACTGGGCCTGGGGCACCGGCAAGGACGCATCCCGGCCCGCTCTCGCGCTCATTGCCCCGCGTCTGGTTCTGCCCCAGGGGACCGTCGCCGCTCCGACGTCGAACCCCAGGAACCCACTTTTCCCCAATCAGTGCTTGCACTGAAGGGGTCCTAGCGGAAGTTGAAAGATTTGGGCTCCCGGGCTCCCGGGTTCCCGGGCTCCCGGGCTCGCTGAGGAGATCGACCGTCGATCTCCTCAGCGAAAACCATCAACTGATTGGGTTTTTTCTCTGGTGTAATGTATCCCCTGGGGGTAACTCAAAGGAAAAAAAGGTACCAATACCGCTTCCCTTCTTGCGTTTTCGCCTTCTGCTTCTGGGCCTCCTAGGAGGCCCTCGTCGCCACGGCAGGATCGGATCCACTTCGGAAGCCTGGTCAGAACGCACCTCGGGAGAGGTCCAGAGAGTAGCGGCATCGGTAACTTCTGTTTACCCAGTAACGGGCGTGACCGGAGGTTTTTTGTTAGATTGCGACGCTGATGAAGCGAAGAGCTTGTCAGTCAAAGGCTGCGTTGCACCAGACTGCAAAAGTTCTGCACGGGCAACTTCAAATAAGCAGGTACAGTACAGCGAACAGTAACCACGAGTTCGGCGACCAGGAAGCGGCGCAAAATAGACGGGGAGGGGGGAGGGGGCGAGAGTCGGTTCTTTACACTCCGAATGACATTTTACAACCGAGATAGGGCACTTTACAACCAGCAGCGGATCGGATGTTATGGTTTTCCTTTGTGAACGACCACTTTACAACTAGAACAGCCCACTTTACAATCAGAACGGCCCACTTTACAACCAGCCTTCAGAAGCGCGTGAGCGTTCTGTAGAGGCTTCTGAGGCTTCTGAGCGCCTGGGCGCTCTGCAAAAGCGCCTGAGCGCTTTCCAGAAGCATCTGAACGCCTGGGCGCCTTGCAGACGCTTGTGAACGCCTGAGCGCTCTGCAGAAGCTTCTGAGCGCATGTGCGCTCTGCAGAGGCTTCTGAGCGCCTGAGCGTTGTTCTGCAGAAGCTTCTGAGCGTTTGAGCGCTCTGCAGTGGTTTCTGAGCGCCTGAGTGCCCTGCAGAAGCTTCTGCGGCTTCTGAGCGCCTGGGCGCTTCATAGAGGATGAGGCGCGAGGACAATAGTTGTTTGTGAAGCCGATCAACAATTTTGAGTCCACATGTATTGATTAGAACCGTACCGTGGATTTCTTGGCAACATGTCCGCCCTCCTGGGTACGCATGCTTCCGGAATTGCGAACACATACTGTTTTGCAAATGCCAGAAGGTGAGGCGCGATGACAAATAAGTCTACGATGCAAAAATCATGCGATTTGAACTCCACATGTCTTGGCTATACTAGTTCGAATGTTTTCTTGGCCACATTTCCGATTTCCTGGCTACGCATGCGCCCGCATATGTGAAACCATACGGGCTTGTGATTGCCAGACGATGAGACGCGAGGATAACAAATGCCTATGATGCAAAGAACTGTTTGACATGCGCATGTAATGGCTATAATTTTACCGACGAGTTCTTGGCCACGTTTCCACTCTCCTGGGGGCGCGCGTGTCCCTCTGCGTCTTCTGCGGCCAACGCTACTGTCTTTTTATTGCCAGAAGAGGCAACATTTTCAGGCGGACGTTAGGAGATCAAACAACGATGTTGATTTCGGGCACAATTGTAAAACAACTTACACTGCCCAGGCCTGCTACCAGCCTGTAGCCGGCGTATCCCTATTGGATCTCAAATGGGTTCCAGTAATTTCTCTTTTGGGCACCACATGGATAACAACAGGACGCCAGGTTTCTGTTGGGTTGCAGTTGGGTCCTGATGGGATTCCAATATTACGCCCGTATGGATCAAAACGGAAGGCTTCCGTTGGGATTCCAGTGCGATGCCCGTCGAATTCGCCAATACGGTACCGATGGGAATTCCAAGAGAAACAGTTCTTATTGTTTTCGAATATGAACCCACAAGGCTTCCCACCGGGCTTCCATGCAGTACCACAATGCGTGTCCCGCAGCATTCCAGCAGGAAGGTTCTTCAATTGTAATCCAATGGGTTTTCCAATCGATTTCCATTCGGACAAGGTCCCAAATCGATTCAATAGGAAGCATCCCTACCAGATTCCAATTGGACGCCCGTAGGCCCCATAGCGGGGAATCTTGTTGTATGCCAATGGTGTTTGTCTGGTGTCAATAGGATCCCAGTGGGAAGGGTGCCAATCGAATTTCAATAGGATTCCGGTTGGATCCCATTAGGAAGCCGCCAGTTCATATATTATTGTTTAAGACGAGTCTTTTCACAACCAGCACGCTTCAGATAACGAAGTGTCTCCCTTACGTGGGTCCACGGATATTTTGGAGATTGAAGAGCATGTGTCGTTCATATGCGTTGATTGCCTGGTTGTAATGTCGCCGTCCTGGTTGTGAAGTGCCCTTTCGGGAAAAGCCCATGCTGGTTGTAACGTCCCCCATCTGGATGTAAAATGGCCGTTCTGGTTGCAATGTGACAAACGCTGGAGGGGGCTGGTCACGTCACGATTCGCGCGGGCGCCGCTTGGGAATGCTTAGGAGTGGCTTTCCCAGGCTGTGCCAGACCGACTCGTGACGTGACAAGGGAAGGGGGAATACGTGCGACCACGACGGGACATCATCTTGGGGGGTCTGGATGTGGATAAGGAAGGGGCTCGTGAGGGTACGCTGATTTGGATGGGGATACTGGTATCCAGCCTCATGTCCTTCCTCCCTCCTGGGTCTTTCTTCTCTTCCTCTTCCTCCTCCCTCTCCTTGTCCCCCACCGTCCACACCTCCTCCTTCCATCACCTTCCTCTTCCTTGTCCTTCCCCTCCCGGGTTTTACGGGATTCGTGGCCGCTGGGGTTGCGGATTACCCAGCCCGTGGGAATTGTATTACATTTGAGCAAACCCAATCAGTGTATGATTTGGAAATTAATACTATGGATCTTGAGATCGATTGTGATATCGATAATGAGATCGATAGTGTAATCGATAGTGAGGACGATTGTAAGGTCGATCGTGAGACCGAGAGCGGAATCCACTCAATGAGATCGATAGTGAAATCGATCGCGAGATCGTTCATGCGATCTCTAGCGAGGTCGCTTGTGAGATCGATAGTGAGATCGATTGTGTGATCGATGGTGAGATCGATAGAGAAGTGGGTAATGAGATCGATCGTGAGACCGATCGATAACCAGATCGACCAGGATCCTGGGAATCTGGGAACCTCGCCGCCCTCCGAAATCGGCCCGGAACCGGGAACCGGGAACCAGGGAACACGGAATCGGGAACCCGGGAACCCAGCGTGCGACCCAAATTGGCGGGACACATTCGCTAAATCCTTCAACTTCCGCGAGCACCCCGTCAGTGCAAGCCTTGATTGAGGAATTTCTTCTATTCAAACTTAAGACCAGTCGTAATGTCAAAGCCGTCTTATCTTTTTGAAAGTATTGGGGTCTAGGGGTTTCGGCACTCCTGGTCACCCGGTCTGCGGATCCCTGGCCCCTAGAAATCATTGTTGTGTAAGCATTAACAGCCCTCAAAACCGTTTTTTTTGTGAGACCCCACCAGCCATTGTGGCTAAAGTTGTCTAGTGAGTTTTTCTCGTCCAGAAGCCCTCTTCATTTCGGGGGTGGGGGTGCCCTCCCCCTCACATCCCTGAGTTTTTTTTGTTGAGCGGGCCTCGTGGTGTCAGGGCGCCCAAGATAGCCCGAGATGGCTCCAAGAGGGCCTCCGATGTTCCAAGATGGCCTCCAAGGCGACTCGAGATAGTCGAAGATGGTATATGGTTCATCATAGCTTCCGACATACTTCCAAGAGGCCCGACGAGGGCCACAAGATGGTTCCAAGCCTTTCGGAGCCCCCTCAGGACCTTCCCAAGAGGCCACTCTATCCAAAAACCAGAGGAGTCAATGATTTGAGCCTTCTCGCCTTTTCGGTTCCGATGCGCTTTTGAAGCCTTAATATGGCCCTAAGATGGCCCGAGAAAGGCCCAAGAGCGACCGAAGAGGCCCCCAGACGGCCCCAAGAGCGCACAATAGCGGCCCAGCAGCGTCCCAAGAGAGCGCAAAAAGAAGATTGTGATGGCCCCAGGGGGGGGGAACGAAACTCGAACAGCCTCTCCTTTGATCGACGCCTTACATAATGGCCCCAAGAAGCTTTGCAGGGCTCCTAAGAGGCTCCAAGAGAGCCCCAAGAGGGCCCCCAAAAAGTTCAAGACGGCCCCAAGACGACCCCAAGAGGACCCCATGATCCCCCAAAAGAGTCCCAAGAGGGCTCCAAGAGGCGATTTTGAAGTCTCGGTCCTCGTCCTCGTCATCCTCCTCTTTTTTTGTCTTCTTCCTCGTCGTCGTCCTTGCCCTCATCGTCTTCCTTTTCCTTTTCCTCCTCTTCCTCGTCGTCGTCGTCGTCGTCCTCGTCGTCGTCGTCGTCGTGGTCGTCTTGGTCTTGGTCTTGGTCTTGGTCTTGGTCTTGATCTTGGTCGTCGTCGTCGTCGTCGTCTTCGTCGTCGTCGTCGTCCTCCTGCTTCTCTTCCCCTCGCCACCTCGCGGGCCCCCAGGCGGGGGGGGGGTCTGGACCCCCCCCCCTCCCCCTCCCCCCCTTAAGGCGGGGGGAGGGTTCCCCCCCCCCCCCTCCTCCCCCTCCCTTGAAGGGGGGGGGGGGTCCGGACCCCCCCCCCTCCCCCCCTTTCCCTGTTGCGCGCTTTGTCTTTGTATAGTCGGAGACGTGAATACCCCTCGGCCCCTTCCTCGCCCGCTCGCTTGAATCGCAGGCTCCCGCAATGCGGTGGCTCAAGTCCGAGAGGCCTTGGCGCGGCGGCCCACGGATGGCCCGCCCTCGCCCTGGTCAGCCTTCGTCGCCGCCTGGAGCGCGACGATCGGGGCCTGCTGGTCCTGGAGCTGGAGAGCACCAGCGGCTCCCGCGTGGCACCCGCCTCCGCCGTCGCCCTGCTGCTCGGAGGACGACCGCCTCTGCTGCGCGGGGCTGAGGCGCATCATCGACTTCCAGGCGGAGGTCAGCGGCCTCCAGGTGGAGGTTGGGCGCTGCGGTGCCTGCTCGTGGCCGCGCTGCTCGGGGGGCTGCTGCTCTCCGGCGCCGGCGCGCCGAGGTCTGGTGCGGCGCCTGCCGGCGTTGCTGTCGCGGCGCCCGCGGCCGGGCGCCCGCAGGGGGCACCCCGGGCTGGACCCGCGGCCCCACTGACCGCGGTGGCGTTCTGTGCTGGCCCATCGACGCCTAGCCGACGCCATGGCTGACGTTTTGTTTCTCGACATCTCGGATCCACGGATCTTCGTGCGCTACGAGAGTGACCCAGCTGGCTTCTGCCGGCACCACCGCGTGCTGCTCTTCCGTGTGGATGGGGACATTTGGGTTGCCGTGGCCCCGGACCATGACCTGACCCGAGTGAAGCTGCTGGACGTCCAACACGAGCTTCTGGAGATGCGGGCGCCGTTCCCCAGGCATTCGTCGAATCAGGCCTATGCCCGCGACCTTGTGGCAGGAGTTGTGTTGGCTGCTTTCAGGCGCCGCGCGAAGATGATGGGTCAGTTCTTGGTGTGGGACAGGTCGACGCGGCCGAGAGGATGGTCTGGGTCATCGCCGAGCACCGCTCCCCCAAGTTCGGCGAGATCGCGGATCGTGGAGGCGGGAGTCATGGAGGGCGACGCCCGGGGTGCTAGCTTCGACGCCATGGTCGCGGCGGTGCTGGATGGCGAGGAGTTGTTTGTACAGGCGATCGCGGTCAGCGCCCTGCCGGAGTTCAAGACGACGAGGAAGACCGACTTGGGCGACGTCCGCGCCCTTGGGGGGGACCTCGACGAGGCTGGCCAGAGGAACCTGCGGCTCTCCGAGGCGGCCGCTTTGATGCGGGGCACTGAGCAGGCGAACTTTCCTTGTCGGGCGTGCGTGGCGCGACGGAGTTTCTGGGCTGTGGCCTCGGGCCCTGGCAGCGCGGTCTCCTGCCGGGCAGAGCGGGGGCGGCTCAGCGGAGTCGGCGAGGGCTCGGCGGTCAATCGCGTCCATCGGAATTTGTGTGAGGTGATTCGGCTTCTGCGCGCCTGGGGCCGCGCGGATCTCTCGATGCTTTCCTCTGCCGAGCTCGTCGTGCGCTGGGTGATGCAGACGGATGTCGCCGCGGGGCGCAATCCGCGGCGCCCCGACTACAGCGGCCTCGACGTCGTGATCTCTGCGCCGGCGAATGCCGTGGGTCGCGCGTCTACGTCCAAGTTCAATTCCAGGGTTGCCGACGGGCTCAAAGACAGGGCCGCCATCTGGGTGCAGGAGCGCCTCTACCGCGAGGAGCAGAGGCACTCGCGCAAGGAAGGCGAGGGCAAGTGTGGCGACGGCGAGACTGCATTCGGCAAGAATGAGAAAAAGCGACGAGGCGTCGGCGCTGGGGGCGCCGCCGGCGCGGGCGGATGATGCGTCTCGGAGGTGCGGGGGAGCCGACGTTGGCAGCCTGGGCGTCGACGGACCCCCCCGCGGCCTACAGGTCTGGAGGGGCCAGGGCGCGAAATCGGCGGCGCGGCGATACTTTCCCCTTGCCACGTGATGCTTCTGTCCTTGGCGATGAATGCGAGGATGAGCGGCTTCGGCAAGTTTTGATTCGGTCTGGGTCTTGAACCAGCTGGCCGCCGCCAGTGTGAATTCGCGTCGCGCCGTGGGGCGCGATCTTCCACCTGTGGGCCGCCTTCGGCCTGCCACCGTGCAGCGCTGGATGCTCCGCAACGTGGCCCGGGGGGTCGAGGTGCCCGAGTGACCTTGCAGAGGCCGCGGGACCTGGCACCTATTAGTGACGTTCGGCCTATTCCGCCACCGTGCTTGGGTTGTGCGTGGTGCAGGGCTTCGACACCCAATCTGGACTCCATGCCCGTTGGCAGAAACGAAGTGCAATCTTACTCAACACGCTTATGGCTTCCGATTCCTTGGGGTCTTTTTGCGGGGCCTCGGGGGCGGCATTTTGGCACCCTTCAAAGCTCTTGACTGCCGTTTGGGGCCTTTGGGCGTCTTTTTGTTTTTCTCTTGTGGGCATCTTGGGGCAGGTTGGGCGTCCGTCCTGGGGGCCATCTTGTTGGGGATGGCTTCCTGATGCTTTGCGAGTTCCCCCTCTTGGGCTTTGGCCGGCTTGGGGGCCTATCGGGCAGTCTCGGAGCCTTTGGGCCATCCCCGGGCCCTCTCGGTCATCCTGGGCCAATCTGGCAAGCTTCTCGGTTGTCTCGGGGGTAAGACTGCTTGGAACCGCAATAAACACCATACAACGCCATGCGGAAATCCATGTTTTTTTGCCTCTTGAGTTTGTTTTGTGGGTCCTCTGGGGCACTCTTTGGGCGTCTTCTGCGCCTCTGGGCCGTCCTGAGGCCGCTTTGGATGTCCTGGGGCCTCTCTGGCGTGTTTGATTTCCTTCTGAGCCATCTCAAAGGTTTTTTCGTGGGCATCTTGTAGGCCGCGGTGGGTGGAGTTGGGGGCTCCGGGGGCCAGGGTGCGCTGGTGAGCTCGCCTTTCCCCCCTTCCCCCCGACGGGATTGTTGACTCCAGGGGACGGGGAAGGAGGGAGGGGGACAACCAAATGTTTCATGTGTTTTTTCACCCCAGGGTGGGGTCTGCGGAATATTGCTCGTGCTCTGCTCCGTTTAAAACCGCAGCCAGGGTCGGCTCAGATGGCACAGCCTAACATCGGCTTTTTCCATGCGGGAGCGAAGGGTTTCCACACTGCTAGAGCTGAGTAGAGAGTGGTAGGCGGGGAGGGGGAGGCAGGGAGGAGGGATAGAAGGGAAGGGAGGCAGGGATGAAACACGGTAGAGACGGGGAGAGCAAGCACGGAATATGCAGTAACATCCGATGCCGCAGTGCGTCGCAGTGGATGTCCTGCAGTTGCGGCTGGCATCTGTGAAGCAAGCCGTAGACGTGTAGAATTAGAGCGCGCGCGCGGATGCGGAGGGTATTCCAGACGGGAAAATGATCGGGGACGAGGTGACGAACTTTGCGATGGAGCTTCCCCGTCCCCAACCCCTAGCTGTTCAACGAGAGCTCATCCCCCCAAGCTCCTGTCGACAGTGCGCGCCCGTCCCTCCCTCGACTAAAGGAGGGGTGGGCGAGTTGCACCTAGGAGTGGGTTCGCGCCTTCCCGGCCTCGCCGTGCCAGTGCTGGGCCTGGGGCATCGGTTTGGGTGTCGGAACAGAGGAGGGGATAAGGAGGGGGGGTAATTTCGAAATTCCTTGCATGCAGCTGGTTTCGGCGCCGGGAGGCACCAGGAAAACCAGCTACGTGAGCTGATTCGATGATCCCCCTTTTACTACCCCCCCGCCCGACCCGAAAGATGACTTGAACCTTACTACCGCATGTGATGGAACTGTGTGTACTCTGTTCATGCAAGCTGTCGTTTCCAAGGCTTGCTGCTGCTGTCCAGACTTTCGGAGGATGGTCTTGGTCAAGTTTCCGGTGCAGTCGCCAGAGAAGGGGATAACAATCGACACCACTACCTCGTCGCCACGGCCAGATTCCGCCTCGAAGCACTGGTCATGGCGCACCCTGGGAGAGTTTCCGGGAGCAGCTGCATCGGAATCCCTTGTTCCCCAGAATCTGGATATCGAGCCCTTTGGATCCAGGCTGGAGCAGATGGGGTCGGAGGATTGCGCCGCATCGCCGATGCATCGCCGATGCATCGGCGACGCGATGCGACCTGGAGACCGTCCTTTTTTTCGCCGTCGCCGATACATTGGCGATGCATCGGCGATGCGGCCCGATCCTCCGACCCCATCGCGCTCGTCCCCCGCTGCGGGAGGCCTCCATCCCAGACGTGTGATGCTTTCGTTTTTCCACCGAGGGTCCCCGGACGTCCCGCGACCCCTTCCCCGGGGCCAGCTCGCCGCCCCCCGGCGAGGGCCCCCTGGAGGACGAGAACGGCCGCAAGCTCGGGGGTTGCTGAAGGTGCCCCTGGCCCATTGGTGCACCCAGCTTTTCTCGCGCCATTTCGGAGCCCCTGGGGCCCTGTGGACCTCGTGGGGGGTGCTCTGGAGGCCGTGGGGGCCTCCTTGGAAGTCCTGGGGGCACTGTGGGCCAGCCGCCGCGATTTTTCCGCGACGCGAGCCAGCCTGGGCCTGGCGCCTGCCTGGGGGAGCGGCCGCAGCCGCGCGGCTCGGTCTCCCCTCGGCGCCCTCGGCCGCGAGGGCCCGGGGCGACGTCGGCCCCCCGCCCGCGGCAGCGCCCGCGTGCGCAGGACCGGGGCCGCGAGCGCTCCCGGTCGCACGACGACCGCCCAGACAGGAGGCACCAGCCTCCCCTTGGCGCGTGGGGACAGCAGGGGCCACGTTCCCAGAGATCCGGGGCTCCCAACAAGCACTGGGGCGGCGGTACTTTCGGTATTTTCGGCCTCTGGGGGCCCTCGCAGGGCCTCGGGATCGTCAAGCAAGGATTCAGGACGACAAAACGGCCCTAGGGAAGTGGCCCAGACCTCCGGGGCCCGCGTGCCCAAAAGATTGGGGCGGCCGGACGTCTGGGCTCATGGGGGAGATAGGCTCAGGGTAGCAGTGGGGGGGAGGTTCGAGGTTTTCGGGCGTCCTCGTCGGTTCTCGGCGGTTCTCCGGCCATGGGGTGCGTTCCAGCAGCTGCGCCTCGCCGCGAGAGTTCCGGGGACTGCCCGGATCGTCCCGAATGGCTGACGGTGAGCAGAGTTTTGGCTTGGAAGCCAATGGGCAACAGTAGGGGGCGGGGGATGGGCTCAGGGAGGGACGCACCGACCCCCAAACAGAGCTCCAGCGAAGGCCCCAGTGGCCGTGACCACGTGCGCCCCGCGCCACCCAGAATGGCGCTTCGTGGCTCCCTAGAGAGCTCCACCCAAGGCCCCAGTGGCTGTGACCACATGCGTCCCGCGTCACCCAGTGCGGTGTTTCGTGGCCCCATGCGGAGCTCCACCGAAGGCCCCACTGAATGTGACCACGTGCGTTCCCCTGCGCCCATTTCGGCACACCGCTCACGCGTTTCGGGGCTCCATGAGCTTCACCGAAGGCCCCAGTGGCGATTTAAGCATGCGTCCCCCCCGCTCGTTTTGGCATACCCCTCAGGCGTCTCGTGGCCCCATGGGGAGCTCAACCGAATGCCCCAGTGCCGACGTTCGCATGGCGGCCCCGCTCCATTTCAGCACACCCCTCACACGTTTCGTGCCTCCATATGGAGCGCCACCGACGGCCACAATGGCTGCGCCCGTATGCGTCCCCGCCCCATTTCGGCACACCCTTTGCGCTTCGTGGCCCCAGAAAGAGACCCACCGAAGGCGATACCCACAACGGCGATACTCACAACTGCACATGGTTGGGCCTTCTCCAGGACATGTTTTTTGACCGAACGCCTGGTGTTTCTTCAGCAGTACCGCGCTGAGGAGTTCGCCGCGTCGTGGTGCTTATGTGTTTTTCTCGATCGGAGGCTCTTCTTTTCCTCCACATTGTATTTCCTCCTTCAGCGTTGGCCTCATCTCAGGATCGGCGCATTGATCGGCGCATTGCTTCCGCCGTTCAGAATGTCGCCCTCGCCCCCTCGCGGGGCACAGTTGTGGATCCGAATTCTCTCTCTCGTCGCTGTCGCCCCCCCCGTCCCCTCTCTTGCTCTTTCCCGTGGCCCCCTCTTGCTCCTCCCGCTCCTGCTCCTGCTCCTGCTCCTGCTATGCGCTCCTCCTCCTCCTCCTCCTCCGCCCTCCTCCCCCCTCCATTCACTTTCCCGCTTTTTGAGGCAAAGGGGAGCTCGGCGCTGAGCCGAAGCGGGCCCCAGAGGGGCCTGATCTGCCAAGGGCCCCCCCCCCAGATTGTCCCATCACCTCCCCGGCTTATGCCTGGACCCCCCAGGCCCCCGGCTAGATTTCTTTGCTTCCTTCTCTGTCGGGGGCCCCTCTTTGCTGCGACCCGTTGCACCTTGGACCCTGGGCGGAGCGTTCATTTCTTTCCGCGCGCCTTGTCATAGGAACCCCTGAACTCTTTCGGTTTGAGTATCAGTAGTACTTTAGTGCAACTGGTTCTAGCGTGTACTAACCTGCAACTAATACTAGAGTGCGCCTGGCCCTTTAAGTGCAGCATGGGGGTTTAATCATCTGCAACTGGGTGATCAAGCCGTATCACAGTAGAGCAAACTATTTCAGTACACGTGTTAGCGCAATTTTAGTACAACTAATGGGTGCACACATTTGCAATCTTGGCTCTCGATTTTTTCCTCTTCTGCTTGCGCCAGGTATGTGTGTGTGGGGGCACCCATTCGGCTGAGAGTTCATTCCTCATCCGAAGTTCCAGAATGGGGTAGCCTCCGTTCTCGAACCTCTCGCCAGGGATTTTTCGTTTCTTCCGCGGAAGCCTGACCCCCTGGGTTCTTCGGCGAGCCACATATTCTTTTCCTTATGGATGGGCCCACAGGGGTCTTACGTTTGAGTCGGCCGGGTGATGTTGTCCCCCCCTGTGCCACCCTTGCGGGCGCGAGCAACGCCAACATTTTCACCAAAAGGGGACACAATATTTGCCGCCAGGCCGAGGCTCACCGGCTGCCACCTCCTGCTCAAACTCCTGCTCATCTTCCTGCCCATTCGCCACTCCCTTCTCCTCCTCCTCCTCCTCCTCCAATGTACACAGGTCCTGGCACATCACACGATTGGGTCATTTGGGGATCGAGGTTCGCTACGACGCCCGTCGGCGGAAAGAGAACGAGTTAGCGTAATGAGAAGGGATGTCATTATGACCCCAGGCCGAGGGTTCACAGTCCCCCACAAGATGGGATGGGTCCCAGGGTTCCACAGCCCCCCCCAGACCAGATGGAGGGGGATAGCGCCGACGCCGACGCCGACGCCTACGCCCACGCCCACGCTCACGCCCGCGCCCACGCTCACGCCCACGCCCACGCCGACGCCGATGTCGACGCCGACGCCGACGCCGAAGCCGACGCCGACGACGACTCCGACGCCGACGCCGACGACGAGGACGACGTCGCCGCCGCCGCTGCCTCCGAATCCGACTCCGACGCCGACGCACACGCCCACGCTCACGCCCACGCCCACGCCGACGCCGACGCCGACGACGACGACGACGACGCCTTCGCCGACGCCGACGCCGACGCCGACGCCGACGCCGCCGTCGCCGCCGCCGCCGCCGGACGACGAACGACGGTTGACGGTTGACGGACGACGGACGACGGACGACGGACGACGTCGACGTCGACGCCGACGCCGACGCCGACGCCGACGGACGAGGACGGCGACGACGACGAAGACGACGACCACTACGGCTGAAGACGACGACGACGACACCGACGACGACGACGAGCCACCCCACACCCACAGGGGGAGGGAGGGTCAGTTCACGGGCGCCGTCCACCATGCCACACCCACAGGGCCACGACCACTGGGGGGGGGAGCGATCCCATTCGCGAGGCCTTCACGAGGTTCACGGGCGTACCCATCCAGCGTGGGGGTTTGATGCCATGTGCATTTGGGGGGGCAGACCTGGATCATGTATATGGCGCGCACACATAGTTTGTCCCTCCCCCCCTTCCTCCCCTCCTCCATCCCTCTCTCTCTCTCTCTCTCCCCCCCAACCCAACCCCCCCTTCCCCCTCCCGCCCCCCGCCTCACCCTCCTTCCCCCACGGCGCCATCGTCATCCCCTTCCCTGCCGCCCCCCTCTTCCCCTCTCCCCCTCTCCCCCTCATCCCCTCGTCCCTCCTCTCCTTTCCCCTCTCCTCCCCTCCTCCCCCCTCCCGCCTCTTCTCCTCTCACCTCTCAGACCCCCACGCCGTGACTTTCTCGCGACGTGTACCCGCAGAGGTCTGGACCCGATCCTCGGGACCGGCTTCCCGTCCCGAGCCCTTGTTTGACGGTCCAGGGGCCCGGCGAAGGGCCCGGAAGAGGGAGATAATAGCAAGACCCTCCTGCTGTGTTTTGTCCATGATATGTTTCTTTTCGCACCCCGTCTTGGACCTCTCCTGAGGCGGCATTCTGACCAGCATTTGGAGGAGAATCCAGCCGTGGCCGCCAGGGCGCCCCAGGGCGCCCCGAGAACGCCCACAAACCTCGGACCCCCATCCCGGATCCTCGGCCCTCAAGTCCTCCCCCCACACCTCCCTCGCTGCGTTCGAGACTGTTCTTGTAAGGGCCCAGCGATAGCCTGGGTTACCGGTCCCGCCCGCCCCTCCGGAAGACCTGTCCCTGTCGGTTGCGCAGGTCCGGTGGGGGTTCGTAGTGCTGGTGCGCGCGGGCGTACGCAGGCTTGCCTAGAGCGAAAAGGTGAAGCAGTCGGCCAGCATGCCCCCCCCCCCCTTCTTGGCGGCCCGCACATCGGCGCAGGGGGCGGGGGGAAGGCTTCTCAGAAGGAGCCTTCCCCCCTCCCCCATACCCCCTTGTGCGCGCCGCCGAGTTCCGCCGGATAACCAGGGTGATCACCGAGATCGGGCGGGTGGTAATGGGGGGGGTGACCTGAAGGGGGGGTGATGGATTGCCAAAAAACATAGGATTTCAAAAAAAAAGGATTGCAAAAAAAACCCTTCGGTTTAACGAAGGATTGCAAAAACAACATTTGTTTTGCAATCCTTCGGTTTTTTGCAATCCTTCGTTTTTTGCAATCCTTCGTTCAAGCGAAGGGCCGTAAAGAGCCCATCAGGGCTTCTGTTGGAGCCAGCAGGGGCCCACATGGGATCCTGACGGGCCCCTTGAGGGCCCTTCTCGTTACCCCCCGTTTTGGTAATCCTCCATTGCGACCACCTGCCTGACGAAACATCATAATCCTGGCGTAGGGCCCAACCATATGCCGTTGTGAGTATTGCCGTTGTGGGTATCGCCTTCGGTGGGTCTCCTTCTGGGGCCACGAAGCGTGTGAAGGGTGTGCCGGAGTGGGGCGGGGACGCATGCGGGCGCAGCCATTGGGACTTTCGGTGGCACTGCATACGGGGCCGCGAAACGTGTGAGGGGTGTGCCGAAATTGGCGGGGGGAGACGCATGTGATCACAGCCAGTGGGGCCTTCGCTGGAGCTCACCATGGGGCCGCGAAACGCCGTAATGGGTGGCGCGGTACGCATGTGGTCACAGCCACTGGGGCCTTGGGTGGAGCTCTTATGGGGCCACGAAGCGGTGTACTCAGTGCGGAGTGCAGAGGCATGGATGGGAGGGGCGGGGAGGAGGGGCGAGGAGGAGGAACGCGCGCAAGGCGCTGTCTCTTCGAAACGAGGACCCAGCACCACAGGATGGCTGGGAAAGATGGGCCTGTTTTCCACCACCACCATCACCATAAGTTGGAGGGGGAGGGGGTCCTCCTCCTCCACCTCCTCCTCCTCCTGCTCCTCCTTCTCCTCCTCCTCCTCCTCCTCTTCGTCCTCCTCCCCCTCGTCCTCCACCTCCTTCCCCCCTCCAGCTTGTGGTGGTGGTGGTGGTGCAAAACGGGCCCATCCGGGAACAGAACACCTTCGCCCCCCCCCCGGCGCCCCCCTCCCAAGGCCGCAGGGCGACCGCGCCGACCGGAGGCGCTCGCGCTCGCGCCGGGGCGAGGGGCGGCGAGGGGAGCGCCGGGACGGCGAGGCGGCCGGCAGGCGGGAGAGGCGGGCGCCGCGCCCGCGCCGCGCCCTCGCGCGCGGGGTGAGGGCGAGTGCGCGGGGGAGGGCGAGGGGGAGGAGTGGAGGGAGGCGATGGAGGGAGGGAGGGAGGGAGGCGAGGGAGGCGATGGAGGGATGGAGGGAGGGACGGACGGATGGACGGAGGAGGAGGATGGACGGATGAGGAGGATGGAGGGAGGAGGAGGATGCAGGAGGAAGGGAGGAAGGGAGAATGGGAGGAATGGTCAAGCAATGCCAAGCAATGCCAAGCAAAGCAAATTACTGCTGAGCGATGCCATGCAATGCCAAGTAACGCCGAGCCATGCTAAACAACGCCAAGCGATGACAAGCGATGTCAAGCAATGCCAAGCAATGCAGAACAATGTCAAGCAAAGCAATGCGATGCAAAGCAATGGCACTCACAGTAAATCAATTCAACGACAAGCCATGCCAGGCAATGTCAGGCAATGCCCGACAATGCCAGGCAATGCGAAGCAATGCCAAGTACTGCAATCTAAGCAATGCCATGCAAGGCAAAGCAGTGGCAAGCAAAGCAAATCAATGTCAACCAAAGTCAAGGAAAGCCAAGCAATGCCAAGCAAAGCTGAGCGACGCCAAGCAATGTCAAGCAGTGCCAAGCAGTGCCACGAATTGCCTGGCAATGCCGATCAACGCCGAGCACTGCAACGCCAAGCAAAGCAGTGCACTGCCAAGGAATGCCGTCCGTTCTTCTCTTTGCAGATCTCAGCGTCAGGGGCGGCCGCCGGGACCCAGCACGAGAGACTGCACCCCCCGGGAAGGGAGGGGTCGGGGCCCCTCGGGCCGCGGGCGGAACGGGGCGCGCCGCCGGAGGCCTGGGCGAAAGCCCCGAAGGACGCCATGCAGGGAGAGCGAGTGGAGGGGCTGACGAGCGGGGCGGGGCGGGGGGGGGCGGGCAGGGGAGCGGGGGAGGAGGGGGGTGGTCGACGGAGAATCAGGTGCATACGCATGAGCTTTCGCAGGTCCCCCCCTGGGTCCCTCCTCCTCCTGACTGACCGACTGACTCATTGGCATCGAGAAACGAAGTCTGTAGCCACCACCTCCTCCTCCTCCTCCTCCTCCTCCTCCTTGGGTCCTCCTTTCTTGACGTTGAGCGAGCTTTCATCTCAGGATAGTTGCATCAGCTCTGGGTCTTCCTCCTCCTCCTCCTCCTCCTCCTCCTCTCTGCCCTTGCACGCGCCCGCCCGCGAAGGCGGCCAGGAGCGACCAGAGGAGGTTGATTGTTTCGGCCCGCAGGCCAGAGGAGGATCCCGTGATGCCCCGTCGCAGTTGTCGACTGAAGATGCGCTCGATCCGCGCGAGTCGATTCAGAGTTGTCTGTCGGTGTCGGGCCAACGTGTCGTCCATTTCTGAGGTCCTCGCGGATCTCTTGGAGTCGGCGCTGGGTCCTCCGGGCGGCGCCCTCCCGCGCCGCCCTTGGCGCGCTCCGCGCACCAGGAGTGGGAGCCCAGCGCCGATCCAGGCAGTCCTCGCGGAGCTCGGGAGGTTTGCGTCGAGGCCGTCTCTCGAGGTGACCCTACTCCAGATTTCGTAAGAAAGGGAGGGGGGTCTCATTTCGGGGGGGGGTCTCTTCCCGGCTATCTTGGAGGGCCTGGGGGGGTCTGGGGACGATGTTTTGGAGGGTTCTCCCACGGGGGAGGTCTGAAATGGCTTGTCTTGGAGGGTCCAGACCCCCTCCCTTTTATTACGAAATCTGGAGTAATCCTAGGGGGGCGCGACGATGGCCGCGCTGCGCGAATCGCGGCAAGAGTTGGCGGATGCTGGGGAGGCGCCCGTCTCCAGGGCGGCGGCGCGAGGGCGCGAAGGCAACCGCGCGTCGCGCCTCGCGGGGCCCGATGCGCAGCGTTCGGCGACCTGGTTTTTCTTTCGTCCGGGTGACCGCGCCCACCCCTGTGTGTGTGTACTCCAGATTTCGTAATAAAGGGAGGGGGGTCTCATTTCGGGGGGGGGTCTCTTCCAGGCTATCTTGGAGGGCCTGGGGGGGTCTGGGGACGATGTTTTGGAGGGTTCTCCCACGGGGGAGGTCTGAAATGGCTTGTCTTGGAGGGTCCAGACCCCCTCCCTTTATTACGAAATCTGGAGTACCCTCTCTTACTTACCTTCTTTCTCCTCACCCGCTGCCCTCTCGGCCTAGGCGCTGACGCCACACATCGGTCCGCGACACCCCCTCCCCGTGGGAGGAGAAGGCATCCTCGTCTGCGTCCTGCGGATCGTTGGCAGGGCTGGCCCTCGGATCTCTCCCCGCACCCTCCCCCCTCCGGCGAGGGAGAAGTCCGCCGACCGGGAGGTCCGGGAGCGCGACCGCGCCTTCGTGCAGGACCGCCTGAAGCGGGCCCAGGAGCGCCGCCCCTCGTCGCGGGGGCCACGGTGGTGCGGAGCCCTTGGGGGGCGGCGCGCGGCAGCGCGCCCCCCTCGTTTGGGGCGCAGTTCCTGCGAGGTAGACCCGAGGCGGGAATGTATACATGACCACTGCCTGGAGGATCAATTGTCGGGGACCTCGACAGGCAGTGGATATGGATGTATTCGGGCACCCAGGGGCCAACATATATATATGTATATATATATATATATATATATATGGTGGTTGTGCTGGTTGTGCTGGTGGTTGTGCTGGTGGTCGTGCTGGTGGTTGTGCTGGTGGTCGTGCTTGCGGAGGTGCTGGTGGCCGTGCTGGTGGCTGGTCGTGCTGGTGGTCGTGCTGGTGGTTGTGCTGGTCGTCGTGCTGGTGGTTCTGCTGGTGGTCGTGCTGGTCGCTGGTAGTGGTTGTGCTGGTGGTTGTGCTGGTGGTCGTGCTGCTAGTTGTGCTGGTTGTCGTGCTGGTGGTTGGTGGTGCTGTCTGGTCGTGCTGGTGGTCGTGTTTGGTGGAGGTGCTGGTGGTCGTGCTGGTGGTCGTGCTGCTGGCTCGGTGCTGTTGGCTGGGCCTGCTGCTCTCCCTTGTGCTGGTGGTTGTGCTGCTTGTCGTGCTGGTGGTCGTGCTTGTGGTTGTGCTCGTGGCTGGTCGTGCTGATGGAGGTGCTGGTGCTCGTGCTGGTGGTCGTGCTGGTGGTCGTGCTGGTGGTTGTGCTGGAGGTCGTGCTGGTGGAGGTGCTGGTGGCCGTGCTGGTGCCTGGTCGTGCTCGTGGTCGTGCTGGTGGTTGTGCTGGTCGTCGTGCTGGTGGTTCTGCTGATGGTCGTGCTGGTGGTTGGTAGTGCTGGAGGTGCTGGTGGTCGTGTTGGTGGTCGTGCTGGTTCTTGTGCTGGTGGTCGTGCTGGTTGCTGCCCGTGCTGGCGGTCATGCTGGTGGTCGTGCTGGCCCCCCGCTCCTTCCCTGCGCCCCCCTCCCCTTGCACTCGTGCTCCCCCCACTCTGAACCTCCACAAGCGCCCTCCGCCGTGCTCCCCCCGCCCTCCCCGGGCCCCCCTCCCCTTATTCCTTCCGTGCGCCCCCTCCCCCGCTCCTCCCCTCCGCGCCTCTCCCGCCCCCGTGCTCCCCCCACCCACCCCCGGCCCCCGCGCCCTCTCCCCCGTGCTTCTCCCGCGTTCCCCGAGCCCCCCTTCTCTTATTCCGACCGTGCGCCCCCCCTGCCTGCTCCTCCCCTGCGCCCCCCTCTCCTTGCCCCTGAGCTCCCCCCACCCTCCCCACGCCCCCGCGCCTTCTCCTCCGTGTTCCCCCCCCGCTTTCCCAGGGCCCCCCTGCCCATATTCCGACCGTGCGCCCACCCGTCGCTTCTCCCCTGCGCCCCTCTCTCCTTGCCCCCGTGCTCCCTCCACGCTCCCCGGCCCCCGCGTTTTCTCCTCCGTGCTCCCCCCCGCTCTCCCCGGGCCCCCCCCACTCCTTATTCCGACCGTGCGCCCCCCCCCTCCTCCCCCCGCTCTCCCCTGCGCCCTCCCTCCTCTTGCCCCGTCCTCCTCCGACCCTCCCCGCGCCCCCGCGCCCCTCTCCCCCGTGCTTCCCCCGCCGTCCCCGGGCCCCCCTCCCCTTATTCCGACCGTGCGCCCCCCCGCCGCTCCTCCCTTGCGCCCCTCTCTCCTTGCCCCCGTGCTCCCCCACCTCCCCGGCCCCCGCGCCTTCTCCTCCGTGCTCCCCCCCGCTCTCCCCGGCCCCCCTGCCTTATTCCGACCGTGCGCCCCCCGCCGCTCCTCCCCTGCGCCCCTCTCTCCTTGCCCCCATGCTCCCTCCACGCTCCCCGGCCCCCGCGCCTTCTCCTCCGTGCTCCCCCCGCCGTCCCCGAGCCCCCCCCCACTCCTTATTCCGACCGTGCGCCCCCCCCTCCTCCCCCCGCTCTCCCCTGCGCCTCCCTCCTCTTGCCCAAGTCCTCCTCCCACCCTCCCCGCGCCCCCGCGCCCCTCTCCCCCGTGCTTCCCCCGCTCTCCCCGGGCCCCCCTCCCTGTATTCCGACCGTGCGCCCCCCCGCCGCTCCTCCCCTGCGCCCCTCTCTCCTTGCCCCGGTGCTCCCTCCACGCTCCCCGGCCCCCGCGCCTTCTCTTCCGTCGTGCTCCCCCCGCCGTCCCCGAGCCCCCCCCACTCCTTATTCCGACCGTGCGCCCCCCCCCCCCTCCTCCCCAGCTCTCCCCTGCGCTTCCCTCCTCTTGCCCCCGTCCTCCTCGCACCCTCCCCGCGCCCCCGCGCCCTTCTCCCCCGTGCTTCCCCCGCCGTCCCCGGGCCCCCCTCCCCTTATTCCAACCGTGCACCTGCCCCCCTGCTCCTCCCATTCGCCCCGCTCCCTTCGCCCCGTGCTCCCCCCACGCTCCCCGAGCTTCCGCGCCTTCTCCCCCGCGCTCCACCCGCCTTTCCCGAGCCCCCCTCCCCTTATTCCGACCGTGCGCCCCTCCTCTCCCGCTCCTCCCCTGCGCCCCTCTCCCCTTGCACCCGTGCTCCCCCCACGCTCCCCGCTCCCCGGACTCCCGCGCCTGCTCCTCCGTGCTCCCACCGCCCTCCCCGGGCCCCCCTCCCCTTATTCCGACCGTGCGCCCTCCCCCCGCTCCTCCCTTCCACGCTCCCACCGTCCTCCCCGGGCCCCCCTCCCTTCTTCCGACCGTGCGCCCTCCCCCCGCTCCTCCCCTGCGCCTCCCTCCTCTTGCCTCCGTGCCCCCCGCCTTCCCCGGGCCCCCCTGGCCTGATTCCGACCGTGCGCCCTCCCCCCGCTCCTCCCCTGCGCCCCTCTGCCGTTGCCCCCGTGCTCCCTCCATTCTCCCGGGCCTCCGCGCCTTCTCCCCCGTGCTTCCACCGCCCTCCCCGGGCCCCCTTATTCCGACCGTGCGCCTCCCCCCGCTCCTCCCCTGCACCCCATCTCCTCTTGCCTCCGTGCCCCCCGTCTGCCCGGATGCCCCTTCCCCTTATTCCGACCGTGCGCCCTCCCCCCGCCCCTCCCCTGCGCCCTTCTCCCGATGCCTCCATGCTCCCCCCACGCCCCCCGGGCTCCCCCGCCCTGTCCCCCGTGCTCCCCCCGCCGTCCCCGGGCCCCCCTCCCCTTATTCCGACCGTGCGGCCCTCTCCACCGCCTTCCCTGCGCTCGTCTCCTCTTGCCCCCGTGCGCTCCCCGGGCCCCCGCGCCTTCTCCTCCGTGCTCCCCCCGCCGTCCCCGAACCCCCCTCCCCTCATTATCATACCCATCGGTGTGATCTCGCACTGTATTATTTCGACCGACCGTGCCTGGCATGTGTTGGACGCGCCCTGGATGTGCGAAGAGATGTGTCCTTGTGAACGCCGGGGTGTGTCCTGTCTCTGTTTGCCGGAATGTGTGCCTGGAATTTGCTCGGCGTGCCCTGGGATGAGCGAAGACATGTGTCCGGGAATGTGAACGCCGGGGTGTGTCCTCTCTCCGTCTGCTGGCCTGCGTGCTGGGATGTCTGCTGTCTGCGCGCTGCTCCGACCATCTGTGTTGGCATGCGTGTCGACATGTCAAAGGCTGTCCCCGTCCCATCGCCTTTTTGCCCTCTTTCCACGAGCCACCCACAGCGGCTTCTTCCGACCGACCGCGCCCCCGCCCCCCTGTCTTCCGTGCCCCCCCCGCGGCTTATTCCGACCGACCGTGCCCCCTCCCCTCTCCCTGTCCCGTGCCCCTATTCTTGTCTTATTCCGACCGACCGTGCCCCCCTCCTCTCCCTGTCCTCCGCCCCCCTTCCCGTCCCCATTTCCCTTTCCCTCGCCTCACCTGGCTTCTTCCGACCGACCGTGCCCCCTCCTCTTTCCCTGTCCAGTGCCTTTTCCCCGTCCCGTGGCCCTTTTGCATCCCTGTCCCGTTCCCCGACCGTGTTCCCCTTGTCTTATTCCGACCGACTGTGACTCCCCCTCCTCTCCCTGTCTTCCGCTTCCCCCCCTCTCCATTTCCCTCCCCCCTCGCCCCCCTGTCCTATTCCGACCGACCGTGCCCCCTCCCCTCCCCCCCCTCCCCTTCCGTCCCCCGCCCCTCCGTCCTTGTCCCCCCCCTGTGCCCCCCTCCTCCCCTCCCTGCCCCCTTGCCTCCCCCTAGTTCCCCTTTTCCTTGTTCCGACCGACCGTGCTCCCCCCCCCCTCTCCCTGTCCCCTGCCCCGCCCTCGCTTATTGCGACCGGCCGTGCCACTCTCCTCTCCCTGTCCTTTGCCCCCATCCCCCTCCCCATTTCCCTCCCCCTCGCCCCTCCTAGCCTATTCCGACCGACCTTGCCCCCTCCCCTCTCCCTGTCCCGTGCCCTGTCCCCGTCCCGTAGCCTTTGTCCTCTATCCAGGAGCGCCCCCCCCTGGTTTATTCCGACCGACCGTGCCCCCGCCCCCCTGGCCTATTCCAACCGATCCTGCCCCCAACCCTGTGCCCGTCCCGTGCCCCACCTCCGACCGACCGTGCCCCCCTCCCATCTCCCTGCCCTCCGCCCGTGACCTCCCCTCGCCCTCCTTCCTCGCACTCCTTTTCCTTATTCTCATACCTGCTGGTGTGATCTCGCATTGCATTACTTCGACCGGCCGGCCCTGCCTGGGATGTGTGCTGGACTGGGATGTGTGCTTGGACGTGTGCTGGGACGTATGCTGCCTTCGTGTGCTGGGATGCGTGCAGGGCTGTGTGCTGCCTCCGTGTGCTGGGATACGTGCCGGCACGTGTGCTCTTCATGCCCTCCCGTCGCCCTGCCCGCCCCCCGCACCCCTCCGCCCCGTGGCCCCCGTCTGCGAATTTCGACCGACCGACCGTGCCCCCCGTCTGCCCGACCGTGCCCGCCCGTCCCCCTGCCCCCCCCTTGTACCCTTCCGCCCAGTGGCCCCGTCTGCGAATTTCGACCGACCGACCGTGCCCCCGGTCTGCCCGACCGTGCCATCCCGTCCCCCTGCCCCCCCTCCCCCCGCACCCCTCCGCCCGGTGGCCCCCGTCTGCTTATTCCGACCGACCCACTGTGCCCCCCCGTCAGCCCGAGCGTGCCCTCCCGTCCCCCTGCCCCCCTTCCCCCTGTGGCCTCCCGTCTGCCTATTCCGACCGACGGACCATGCCCCCCCCCACCACCTCTGGCCCGTTGGCGTCCCATCTGCGCCCGAAGTTGTATGATCCTTGGCGCGCGTGCCTCTCGTCTGTGTGTCCCCGGGCCCCCTCGCAATCCTGACCCCTCCGCCACGGGGGCTGCCAGCTTCGGCCTAAACTCTTGGGCGCCGCAGGGCCTTGCATCCTCCTCGCGCATCCTCGTGTGACGATCTGGTCGCCCTGTGCTCGTTCTGAGCACAGCTCTCCTACGGGGCCCAAACATGTACACCACCACCACCTCCCTCACCCTCTCCCTCTCCCAGGAAGGTGGAGTAGGAAGAAGAGGGCAGAGGAGGGAGGAGGACTCGACGTGGTGGTGGTGTATATATTCTTGGGACCCGCACCTCCTCTCTCCCCCGACAGCGTCTCGGCCTTGTCGCAGAGCACCCACGGTCCGCTTCGTGCGCGCCGCTTTTCAGCGCGGCAGCTTGGGTCGTTCCCGGCAGCGCTCTCGCCTCGGCGCCTGCCCTCGCTCCTGGCTCGGCCGCGTGTCTCCCCGCTCAGGTTTCTCCCCCTCCCTCCTCCTTCTTCCGTCTCCTCCCCTTGCCTCCTCCTCTTTTCTCCTCCTCCTCCTCCTCCTCCTCCTTCTCATTATCCTTTTCCTCTTCTCCCTTCCTCCTCCTCCTCCTCCTCCTCCTCCTCCTCCTCCTCCTCCTCCTCCTCCTCCTCCTCCCCCCTCCCTCCTCCTCCTGCCTCCTTTTCCTTCCCCACAGTTCTCCCCTCTCCCCTGACAACAACGTGCTGTTTTCGATTCGGCCCCTCGCGCGTATCGTTTTGTTGCACAGGATGCCAGAAGGTTTCTCGACAAGTGTCATTTGTTCTTCAACGTGATACTTCGGCTGTAGCGCGGGCTTGATTTCAGCCTCCGTGCATTGCTCCAGTCGATCATATTTTCGCTCTTGCCCCAGCGCGGGTCATATATGTCAGAATCCGATTGCTTCGTCGTTGTGGCCCCCTTCTCCCTCCTCCGCCTCCCCAGGCTCCTGCTCCTCCTCCTCCTCCTCCGCCTCGTCCCTTTCCAATGTACCCGCTCCTCTCGCCGCTCCCCCATTGCAGCACAGCAAACGCTCGGTCAAGGTGTCTGCCATTCTGGGCAGGTGCACTCTGGGACGCCCCGCTCGGCTTGCAGAGGAGGACTCGGCGCAGCGAAGAGAGACCAGGCCGGCACGAGGGTCAAGACCAGCCGCAGCTCTGGAGTGGTACCCTTCTGTTTTTCGTGCTCGGACCCTCCACCTCGGGGAATGTTCGTCGTTCCAGGCACAGTCTGCCCTGATTAGCAGGTCGTCCCTACCAAATCAAGGGTAGGTCGTCCATCGATAAGTGGGTGTACCTCCTGCACTCCTGTCGGCGGCGAGCCCGGGGGGAAGTGAGAAGGGGCGGGCCTTCTCAGAAGGCTCGGAAGTCCCCCCGGCTTTCTGAGAAGTTCTCGAAGCCTTTTCCGGAGACACAGCGCTCTTCTCAGAAGGCGCGCGGGGGCTTCTGAGAAGCCCCGCCGCCGTCTGAGAAGGCCTTCTCCCCTTCTCGTCTCCCCCCCCCCTCGCTCGCCGCCGATCCCATGGCAGTGTGGCCCTCGGCGGGGCCCCGTGGCCTCTCGCGTGCCCTGACCCAGCCAAGGCCGGCGGCCCCTCCGCGGGGCCTCGGGCCCTCGGCGCGGGGGCCGGCGCTCTCTGCCCCCGCGCCCGTGGTCGTGCCTCGGCCGCAGGCGGGGGGGGGCGGGAGGGCGGGTTCGGGGTGCTCGTGCGGCGCAGTTCGCCACCCACCAAACCACCCCAACCCAACCCGAAGAACTCAATTTGCCCTCCATTTCCAGTTGGGGGGTGGGTCGGGGAACATGGAAAAAACACACATGAAGTCTGCCCCCCCCCCCCCCCAACCGGAAATTCGGGTCTTCGGGTTGGGTTGGGGTGGTCTGGTAGGTAGTTAGCAATGGTGGCGGAGGGGAGCGTGCGCGCGTGAGTCTCTTCCAGGGCGAGCCATGCGCGAACTAAGCGGCGTGGTCCGTGATCGGCGGGGGGTGGGAAGGGAGGTCTTGGGACGCTCGTGCGGCGCAGTGGTGGCGGGGGGAATCGTGGACGCGTGAGCTGTTGTCCAGGGCGAACAGTGAGTGGCGAGCAGGGCGCGAGCTAAGCGGTGTTTTTGGCGATTTCGTGGGCCGTCTTCGTTATGATGTTGTTTTGCAGCAAAGGCGGAACGAACACATAATGCGGGACAGCGAGAACCACACGAACACGGGAAACACTGTTTAGCTCGAGCCCAGGTGGTTTGTGTTGAGCCTTGGTTCGCACGAGGTTTGCTCACCACGGTAAGCGCCCCCAAAGTGCAGCCTGCTCGACTTCATCCTCTTCCCCTCCTCCATCCCCTGGCTGCCTCGATCAGAGAAGCAGGATATCATGATAACATGTTTCAGGATTTTTCAAGGTTTCCAACACTCCCTATGTTTTCGCACGGGCTGCAGCAACGAGGGCCACTGGATACCCTGGACCTCCGCGAACGTACCCCGAAGCCAAAGTATCATGACACCATTCTCGTGGTAGAACCCGCCGCCTCCCCCCGCCAGCAGCGCTGCCAGGACGACGCCGTCAGGGACCGCAAGCGGCTCGGCGTGGACGTCGAGGAGGACAAGGGCAAGTTCCGCGCCTCCTGCACGTTTATGGGCGACCGCGGCGCCATCACGAGCGTTGGGCTCGCGGGGCACCGAATCCGAAGCGGGGGCTTACAGCGGATTCGCGCGGTGTTGACCGGCGGCGACCCCGCCGCCTGCGTTCGACGTTGGACGCCGCCGTCGACCCCAAATCGGTTGATGCTGATCGATCTGGTGGGCTGGAAACAGCCGATCGTTCATGTTCGAATGATCCAGCGGTGTCAGGAACCAGCGCCAGGGTCGACAAGACGCACACCTTTCCGTAACCACAACCACCGCCCAGGCGCTCGATTTTCTGGCGAGAGATCCAAGTCGGGCCGATCCATCCATCCATTCGTTGCCCCCTCCCTCGAACCCTTCCTTCTTCCTTTCTGTTCCCTGTCTTCTCTCCTGAGGTCGTTCTGACACTCCTGCTCCTCGACCACCTGCTCTTCCTACGCCTCATCTCTCAACGCCTTCATCATCTGCAATGCGAGGCGGGGATTCATGCATCCCGCCTGGGTATCGATCTTCGGGGCCTCGGCAGGCAGTGGATCTGGATACATGGCGATTCCGGATAATGCTGCCGTCTCGGGGGAGCGCCTGTTTTACTTCCGCCGCCTTCCGCCGGCTTCCGCTGGCGGAGGCGGCCTCCTTTCACTTCCGCCGCCTTCCGCCGGCGCTTCCGCCGCCCTCAGCCGAGGAAGGGGTGGCAAGCCCGTCTGCCCTCGAGAGCGAGGCCCTCGAGAGCGAGGCCCTCTCTGGAGCGCCCATGTATCTGGCCCCCCCCAAGGCCCGCACACAATCATTCGCACCGCCCGCCCCTGGCGGGATGCATGAATCCCCGCCTCGCATTGCAGATGATGAAGGCGTTGAGAGATGAGGCGTAGGAAGAGCAGGTGGTCGAGGAGCAGGAGTGTCAGAACGACCTCAGGAGAGAAGACAGGGAACAGAAAGGAAGAAGGAAGGGTTCGAGGGAGGGGGCAACGAATGGATGGATGGATCGGCCCGACTTGGATCTCTCGACCAACCTCGGCAATGTCGACGGTGAGAGACGACAGCAATGCGACCTCTGGTGACACATGTACGACGCTCTAGAGAGCAAAGGAGTCGAGGCGACTGCGCTGTCGCTTGACGCGACGAACTTGAGGCGGGCGAATCTTTGGCGAAGGGATGTGCTCTGGAAGACGGCGGTCATTCCGAGGAGGGCCATTTGAGACAACGGCGGCTCTCGAGCCCGGCCCACATCCGTCCAAGAGCTGTCCTTGGACCCCAACACCCGTGACTGCCGCGTCCTGGCGATCCGAAATCGTGCAAGAACATCGTGCCTTGGACTTCAACCTTGCACATCCTGTAAGCTGTGGCAAATCTTTGTGACGAACGTGCGCGGCGCTGCGGTGACAGTCACATTTGAAAACGGACCGCCCCTCATCCTTGGAATTGCTGCAAACTTTGAAGACGAATGTGCGCGGCGCTAAGGATCGCCACATTTGAACGAGCGCGTCCTACCGCTGCTGGCGGAAAACTGGGGGGGTCACTGGGGGTTCCCAACCCGTCCCCCCCCGGAAAACGGGGGGGGGGGGTTACTAATTACCGGTTCGAACCCCCTCCCTTCCCGCAGTGCATCATGCAAACGGGGGGGTCACTACTGGTTCGCTACCGGTTCGAACCCCTCTCCCCTCGCCGCAGGCAAACGATTTCCGCCCCTCGGGACAGTCGGACAGTGGTGGGGATACTGGGACAGTGGTGATGACGGTGGTGGTGGTGAGGACAGTGGTATGGGGACAGTGTGACAGTGGTGCGGACAGTGGTGGGGACGGTGGTAGTGGGGACAGTGGTGAGGGGACAGCGGGACGGTGGTGGGGACAGTGGGGCAGTGGTGGGGACGGTAGCGGGGACAGTGGCGACAGTGGGACAGTGGTGGGAACAGTGGGGACAGTGGGACAGTGGTGGGGACCGTGGGGGAAGTGGGGAGAGTGGGACCGTGGTGGGACAATGGTGGGGAGATTGGGGACAGTGAGACACTGGTGGGGGCACGGGTGGGGACAGCGGGAACACTGGTGGGAACAGTGGGGACAGGTGGACTGGGACAGTGGTGGGGACTGTGGGACAGTGGTGGGGACGGTGGTGGTGGTGGTGGTGGGGACAGTGGTGTGGGGACAGTGGGAATGGTGGTGCGGACAGTGGTGCGGACAGTGGTGGGGACGGTGGTGGTGGGGGCGGTGGTGAGGGGACAGCGGGACAGTGGTGGGGAGAGTGGGACAGTGGTGGGGACGGTGGCGGGGACAGTGGGGACAGTGGGACAGTGGTGGGAACAGCGGGGACAATGGGACAGTGGTGGGGATCGTGGGGGACGTGGGGAGAGTGGGAGGGGACAGTGGGACAGTGGTAGGGACAGTGGTGGTGGCGACAGGTGAGGGCGGTGGCGAGGACGGTGGTGGGACAGTGGTGGGGAGAGTGGGGACAGTGAGACACTGGTGGGGGCACTGGTGGGGACAGCGGGAACAATGGTGGGAACAGTGGGGACAGTGGGGACAGTGGTGGGGACTGTGGGACAGTGATGGGGACGGTGGTGGTGGTGGTGGTGGGGACAGTGGTGTGGGGACAGTGGGACAGTGGTGGGGACTGGGACAGTGCTGGGGACGGTGGTGGTGGTGGGGGCAGTGGTGTGGGGACAGTGAGAATGTGGTTCGGACAGTGGTGGGGGCGGTGGTGGTGGGGACAGTGGTGAGGGGACAGCGGGACAATAGTGGGGACAGTGGGGACTGCTGGGGACGGTAGCGGGGACAGTGGGACAGCGGGACAGTGGTGGGAACAGCGGGGACAATGGGACAGTGGTGGGGATCGTGGGGAAGTGGGGAGAGTGGGAGGGGACAGTGGGACAGTGGTGGGGACAGTGGTGGTGGGGACAGGTGAGGGCGGTGGCGAGGGCGGTGGCGAGGACGGTGGTGGGACAATGGTGGGGAGAGTGGGGACAGTAAGACACTGGTGGGGGCACTGGTGGGGACAGCGGGAACAGTGGTGGGAACAGTGGGGACAGTGGGACAGTGGTGGGGACTGTGGGAGAGTGGTGGGGACGGTGGTGGCGGTGGTGGGGGCAGTGGTGTGGGGACAGTGGGAATGTGGTGGGGGCAGTGGGACAGTGGTGGGGACTTTGGTGGCGGGGACAGTGGTGCAGTGGCGAGGACGGTGGTGGGACAATGGGACAGATGTGCACTGGGGACAGTGGTGGGGACAGTGGGGAAGTGGTGGCAACAGTGGGACAGCTCAGTGGGACAGCGGCGGGGACAGTGGGACAGTGGGACAGCGGGGACAGTAGTGGGGACACTGGGACAGTGGTGGGGACCGTGGGGAAAGTGGGGAGAGTGGGTCCGTGGTGGGATCAGTGGTGGGGACAGTGGAGACAGTGCGACAGTGGCTGGGGCACTGGTGGGGACAGTGGGGACGGTGGTGGGAACAGTGGTGGGCACAGTGGCGGGGGCACTGGTGGGGACAGTGGGGACCGTGGTGGGGACTGGTGGTGGGGACAGTGGTGCTGGGGACAGCAGTGGGGGATGTGGTGCGGACTGACTGCGGAGTCGTGTGCCAGCGGTGAGGGGGGGGGGTCGAACCTGTAGTGACCCCCCCCCGTTTTCTGGAGGGGGGGTGCTCGAACCGGTAGTGACCCCCCTCGGTTTTTCTGAAGGGGGGCGGGTTCGAACCGGTAGTGACCCCCCCCGGTTTTCCAGAGGGGCGGGGGGGGGGTTCGAAGAGGGAGTGACCCTTTTCGGTTTTCCGGAGGGGAGGGGGGGTTCGAAACGGTAGTGACCCCCCCCCGGTTTTCCGGAGGGGGGGGTTCGAACCCGTAGTTCCCCACATGTTTCGTGGGGTTTTGGTTTTCTTCCCTGCCGCGGCGCACCCGCGTCTCCTCACACCTCCCCTCCTCCCTCTTCTTCCTCTCCTCACCCGCGCTCAACACATGCACGGCAAGTACATGACACACGCGTCTACATACAGCCGCACGCATGCACACATTCGCACACACACACACAACACACACACACACACCATACAACGCTAGTGCGCGCCTGGCGTGTTCACTGCATCACACATCCACGACGTGTGCGCCACATAGCGGGCACCCACATGAGACACGTCCCGATATGGCCGCTATGCACGACTGTCGTCCAGGCATAGCAGGCGTGGCATTTCCTCGACACCAGAGGGGGTGCGCTGGGGGTGGGGGCCCTATCCGTTTCGGGCTCGCAAAGCGTGGCAGGCGTGGCACTTCCTCGACAGCAGAGGGGTTGCGCTGGGGGTGGGGGCCCTATGCGTTTCGGGCTCGCAAAGCGTGGCAGGCGTGGCACTTCCTCGACACCAGAGGGGGTGCGCTGGGGGTAGGGGTCCTTTGCGTTTCGGGCTCGCAAAGCGTGGCAAGCAGGCGTTTCCTCGACACCAGAGGGGGTGCGCTGGGGGTGGGGGCCCTATGCGTTTCGGGCTCGCAAAGCGTGGCAGGCGTGGCACTTCCTCGACACCAGAGGGGGTGCGCTGGGGGTGGGGGCCCTATGCGTTTCGGGCTCGCAAAGCGTGGCAGGCGTGGCACTTCCTCGACACCAGAGGGGGTGCGCTGGGGGTGGGGGCCCTATGCGTTTCGGGCTCGCAAAGCGTGGCAGGCGTGGCACTTCCTCGACACCAGAGGGGGTGCGCTGGGGGTGGGGGCCCTATGCGTTGCAGGCTCCCAGGGCGTGGCAGGCGTGGCATTTCCTCGACGCCACAGGGGGTGCGCTGGGGGTGGGGGCCCTATGCGTTGCAGGCTCCCAGGGCGTGGCAGGCGTGGCATTTCCTCGACGCCACAGGGGGTGCGCTGGGGGTGGGGGCCCTATGCGTTGCAGGCTCGCAGGGCGTGGCAGGCGTGGCATTTCCTCGACGCCACAGGGGTGCGCTGGGGGTGGGGGCCCTATGCGTTGCAGGCTCCAGGGCGTGGCAGGCGTGGCATTTCGCGCCACAGGGGGTGCGCTGGGGGTGGGGGCCCTATGCGTTGCAGGCTCGCAGGGCGTGGCAGGCGTGGCATTCCTCGACGCCACAGGGGGTGCGCTGGGGGTGGGGGCCCTATGCGTTGCAGGCTCCCAGGGCGTGGCAGGCGTGGCATTTCCTCGACGCCACAGGGGTGCGCTGGGGGTGGGGGCCCTATGCGTTGCAGGCTCCCAGGGCGTGGCAGGCGTGGCATATGATGCGTTGCAGGCTCCCAGGGCGTGGCAGGCGTGGCATTTCCTCGACGCCACAGGGGGTGCGCTGGGGGTAGGAGGAGAGGAGGAGGAGGAGGAGGAGGAGGAGGAGGAGGAGGAGGAGGAGGAGGAGGAGAGGAGGAGGAGGAGGAGGACGGGGAGGTGGGGCAGCAGCAGCGGCAGCAGCAGCAGCAGCTGCAGCAGCAGACGCAGCAGCAGCAGAAAGCAGCAGCAGCAGAAGCAGCAGCAGGAGGAGACACCGAGGAGGAGAAGGAGGAGCAGCAGCAGAAGCACCGATGGTACACATGGGAAATAAAATAGGTATGTGGGGTTCCTCGGTAGCGTAATGACCCTCCCCGGTTATCCAGACGGGGGAGGGGGGGGGATTCGAAGTGGTAGTGACCCCCCCCCCCCCGGTTTTCCGGGGGGGGGGGGTTCGAACCGGTAGTGGCTCCCCCTGGTTTTCCGCGATGGGGGGGGAGGGGTTAGGGGGTTTGCCGGGGGGGAGGGGGGGTGGAGGGGGTGTTCCTGCAGGGGGGGGGGGTTCTAAGGGGGGGGGTGGACCCCCGGGTTCCGGAGGAAGGAAGAGGGAGGGGAATTTTCCACAGTAGAACGGCGGTGGATCACGCTCTCTCCCACATTTTGAAAAGGACCCGCCCTCCATTCTCGAAGCTGTTGCAGCTCTCAAGCTTCAGGATCATAATGTGGGACGAACTCTCCTGCGAAACGCCCAGCCCGCCCTACCCACAAGTCTGGGGGTGCGACAGGGAGGAACTATTTGTAAGGAAGCGGGCTTTTTACAGTGCACCTTTCCCAACCACATTCAATATTCGGAAAAGGGATGGAGGAGGAGGAGGAGGAGGAGGAGCAGAAGGAAAAGGAGGAGGAGGATGAGGATGATGAGGATGATGAGGATGAGGATGAGGATGAGGATGAGGATGAGGATGATGATGATGCTGATGCTGATGCTGATGCTGCTGCTGATGATGATGATGATGATGATGATGGTGATGGTGATGATTTTGATGATGATGATGCTGATGATGAATGATGATGAATGATGAGGAGGAGACGTATTATAAGGAAGGGTCAGGATGATGATGATGATGATGATGATGATGATGATGATGATGATGATGCTGATGATGACGATGACGATGACGATGATGGTGATGATGATGATGATGATGCTGATGCTGCTGCTGATGATGATGATGATGATGATGATGCTGATGCTGATGATGATGATGATGATGATGATGATGATGATGATGAGGATGAGGATGAGATGAGGATGAGGATGGATGAGGATGATGAGGATGAGGATGAGGATGAGGATGAGGATGATGATGATGATGATGATGATGATGATGATGATGATGATGATGATGATGATGATGATGATGATTATGAGGAGGAGGAGGAGGAGGAGGAGGAGGAGGAGGAGAAGGAGGACACATCTTATGAGGAAGATGAGGAGAAGGATTCGGGCTCACAGTAACGAGGAGGAGGAGGGGGGACAGTGTTAACCCAAGATGCATTAACGATGTTGCAGTATACCCTCCCTCTAACTTCCTTCTGCATAGGTAGGTCGAATATCCTTCTTACAAGTCATTGTGGGAGGTGGACAGGTGGACCATTCGAAGATAGCCGTCTGACAATCCTCAATCGGGCCCCCTTATTCCATTCCTAGGACTTCAGCGCCGCGAAGCAACCTAACAGTTGCGTGCTGAGAATTCTGAACCGTGCCAGAACACCATTTTTAGGACTCCAACGTGAATCAACGTGATTGTCGCGTCCTAGCAATGCGAAGCCGTGTCATAAAACAATCTCTTTGGTCGTCGGCCATGCGAACTCCCTGAAGCAGTCGTACACTTTTAAGACGAACGTGCGCGGCACGAAGATGATAGTATACTTTGAGCACTGACCGCCGGCCATCCTTCACGCTGTTTCGAATTTTTAAGACGAATTTGCGCGGCGCTAGTACGAGAGCCACATTGTGACATCGAACCGCCCTCCATCCTTGAAACGGTTGCAAACTTTGAAGACGACTGCGCTCGGCGCCTACGCGAGAGCCACATGTTCAAATCCACTTGTCTTCCACCACATGTTGCAAATTTGAATTTCCAGGAGCTTAAAGGGTGAGGCAACTCAGGCGAAACGCCCAGCCCGCCGTACCAGCACGTCAGGTCAGGGGGTGCGACAGGAGGAATAATTTGTACAGAAATGGATCAATACAGGAGGAGGAGGAGGAGGAGGAGAAGGATGAGTAGGAGGTGGAGGAGGATAATTGTTGGTTTGGTAGTAGCACGAGGAGGAGGAGGCGGAGGCGGAGGCAGATGAACAATAATAATGGTACTACCACTAATAGTATTAGAATTAATTGTATAAGATTCAGATTCGTGATAGCACTGCGAACACACTATTAGTACTGTAAATAATAAGAATATTGCTCGTACAAATATTGAAACTATGAAGCAGCATAGTAGTCTTATTCAGAATAAGAGTACGTATCATACTATTAGGACTCAGAGTAATACAAATAGTGATAACACATAATCATACGAAGAAAAGGAGGAGGAGAGGAGGAGGAGGCGGAGGAGGAGGAGGAGGGGGAGGAGGAGGAGGAGGAGGAGGAGGAGGAGGAGGAGGAGGAGGAGGATGAGGAGGAGGAGGGGGAAGAGAAGCGGGGAGCAGTGGCCAGGAGCCAGAGCAGGGAATGGGCCCCCGAGGCCGTGGCGCAAGGCGAGCGAGAAGGCCCGGCAGGACGGTGAGGAGCTGGAGGCGCGCTTTCGGGGGCCCCCGCCCCTCAGGACCCATTTCGATATTCGGGGCCACTTCGATCCGATCGATCGGATTCGGTATCGATTTCGGCCGGTCTGATCCGATCGATTCGATATTCGGGTCATCCGGTGCGGCCCGGTGTTTGCGTGGTGCCGTCGTGGATCCTTGCGTTGGAGCCTGTTTTTTTGTTGCAGGCCGCTGACGGCCGTCACTTGGAGGGGGAGGGGGCCCGTGGCGTCACGTTTCGCGCCGGCGGCGTCTGGGAGTGCCTAGGACTGACCGAGGACGGGCAGCAGCAGCAGCAGCATGTAGGTGGCAACCTGCATCACAGCGCCTGTGTACACCACAGTGCCTGCGTGCACCACAGCGCCTGTGTACACCACAGCGCCTATGTAGACCACAGCAGCCGCGTGCAACACAGCGCCAGTGTGTGACACAGTGCCTGCGTACATCACAGCACTTGTGTACACCACAGCGCTTGCGTACACCACATCAGCCGTGTGCAACACAGCACCAGTGTAAACCAGTGCCCGCGTGCACCGCAGCGCCTGTGTACACTACGGCGCCTGTGTGCACCACAGCAACCATGTGCAGAGCACCATTGTTGTATATAGAATGTTCGAAGGAATCCAAATGACAAGATGCAGCGCCTGTGAACTCCACCAAACAATTTCTCTAAGTCGGATTTGGAAAAGGCATTCTTTTGGATAGAGAAGGCCGCTGGAATCTACAAGTTCTCCCGCCCGAGTCCTCCCGCATCATTCTAGCTCCTCCCATCTGCGTGCAGAAGGCTCCCGCAGAATTGGCCGTCCGATAATCAAGTGTGCTGATTCAATCGGCCATTCTGCGGAGCACGCTGAGATTCGCACGTGCGCTTTGGCGCCGACCCTCACGACGGGGAAGGAGGAGGAGGAGGAGGAGGAGGAGGAGGAGGAGGAGGAGGAGGAGGAGGAACAAAAGGACCACCGCTTGGCTAATGGGGAGGCTAAGGGTTGGCCGACCCGACCCATAACCCGAAACTTCGTAACACTGGGCCACCAGTTGTTCTCCACAGCGGCCACGGGTGCCGCTGAGACGGCAGTGCGCTGCCGACGCTGAATGCGGTGCTGGGGCCTGGTGTGGCGTTGCAAACCAGGCCTCAGCAGCACCGGACCGCCACCGCCCACGATCGTGGGGGGTGGGGAAATGGGGCAGAACCACTGTCGGGGCGGACTGGCAACCCCACGTCCACCCCCGTGCTCCGAGGCCCCCGTGTGGTTGCCGCCTGGCTGACGGAACCCCAAAGCTCGGGTTCTAGGGCTGGCTGCGTACCCAGCACCGTCAGTCCAGGAAAGAAGCTCGGATTCCAAGAAACAGCTGTGGGTTGAGGCGAAGCTGCAGCTCTGTGCCGCAGAAAAGTGTGCAGCGCTCCTCCCCCCTGAGGCGGGGTGCGTGACACGCTTGCAGGACCACGCACGCACGCACGCACGCACAGTAGTCAGTTGGGCCCAGAAGTGGCGTTGCACACCTGGCCACAATCCCGTTCCTCCACCGCCTGTGGCGGGGACTGGGCAGTAGGCAGGGTGGGCAGGGGAACCCAAAGTCCACCCCCGTGCCCAGCAAGGAGGTTGCGCCAAACAGCACTCTGCAGCGAAAAGGGCGACATGCCCCGCCTGGCTGGCGGTACCCTAAAGCTCGGGTGCTAGGGCTGGTTGCGGGACACCAGCACCGCCAGTCGGAGCGATATGCAAGACCCCAGATCGAACCAGCATCGGGCCAAGGCGTAGCTGCGGCCGGTGCCTTATGATAAGGAGAAAGACATGAACACTCCTTCCCCCTGAGTCGGGGTGCCTGGCGCGCGCGCGGGGGGCGCGCTCGCACGCGCGCACAAGCGCGCAGAGAAAGAGGCGATGCCAGGACGACTCGGTTCTGCCTACCCCCCCTGGCGTAGAGAACGCCAGGACGGTGGACAGGCCTCATCCCTGGTGTGGGCCTGTCTGCTCCTGGGCTTGAGTTGCCTCTCTGAGCAGCTGCGCCAGCGGCGCGGGAGGGGGACTGAGCGCAATCGGGCTGGCGGCGGCGCTCTTGGGGTGACGGCCAGACTGCTCTCTGCAGCTGCAGCTTGGCCCCATTATGGGGCGGTCTCAACTTACAATCGCCAGACAAACCTTTCGAATTGCCCGCCTTGAAGGAACCGCACTTGTGGCGTGCCAGAAAACTTGTTGGCAGTTCGAGGTGCTCGTACTAGAACAAAGTATGCCCCCTGGGGTTGGAGGCCAGGGTGGACATCTGGGGGCAGTGTCCAGGGCAATCCATTCCACTGCATCGCTCCTCATGTTCTTTGAACGTGCGGGCGCGGATGCGGCAAATCGTGCGCTGGCGCTGGCCATTCACTATCGCCCAGGCGTGGGCCCTCGGGGTCTCGCGAGGGGCCACGGGCGGAGGGGGGGGGGGGCGGGGGGCGGGGCCCCAGGGCCCCATGGGGGCGAATGCCGAGGCAGCCCCCGAGGGAGGGGAGAGGCTCTTCACGGGCATCCCGAAGTTATTTCTTCAGCAGGGCAGCGTCTTTCTGATGCTGTTCTACTTCGTCGAGACTAGGTTGACTGCCAATGTTCGCGGCGGCCTTGGCAATCCTATCTGCGGCCTCGTTGCCGCTAGCTAAACGGAATTCGTCACTGTCGGGGGGGGCAGCTCCGTATTTTGGTGAGCCTGGACTTTCTGGAGTTCGGGGCCGAGGTCAAAATGGCCTCCGCCCGCGAGTACTTTACGACCTGACCATTGGTTGCGTCGAGGGTGCCCAGCCTCGCCGTGCAACTGCACCACCCTTTTTATTATCTGAGTAAATCTTGTCAGCGTGAGGCGAGAGCCTGCCTGCCGCCACTGCGGCGAGGTGCTCAGCGGCCCCCGAGATTTGGGCCCCCAGGGGCCCAACGCGGCCATAACGGGTGGCAAACTCCTCTCCATCCACCATGCACACCGCGGCGAACCCAGCAGCATTGAAGGTATAGTTGCCGTGACACGTGCAATTGCCATCTACGTCGACATCAGCTTTGAACGCTTCCCCAGGCCTTAAATCAATTAGGGTCTCGGCACCAACACTTAGCGGCCTCCAGGCCAGTGCCGGGGGGGGGGGGCGAAGTTGGGCGTGAGCTGATGCCCGAGGTGGAGCGGGGAGGTGTCAGGAATCGGGTCTTTCAACCTACGAAGCCACCCGCTAGTGAACTCTTCTCTGGCCTGGGCAGTCTTGGGGCACTCGAGGAGGTGATGTTGGAGGTCATCTTTGTGGTGTCCACATGGGCAATTTTGGGGCGCATCATATCCCGCTGAAAGTGCGCGCTCCATGGCCCAGGTGCTCTGGATGGCGAAGGCCAGCAGCGTGCCGCGCTGCGGCTTGGTCAGCTCGACTGAGCTGAGGCCGGCGCGGAGGGCTGAAACATCGAGCTGCTCGCCGTGATGCCCCATCTTGGTGGCAACCTGTACTGTTAATTTGTCGCGCCCTGCAACCTCGAGCTGCTTGGCAATGTGGGATGGGGAAGGTCCTGGGAGGGGGTGCACGAGGCCTGTGGGGATCACGGAACGGAAGGGGGCCCTGAAACGACCGCCCCGCCCTGGCCAACGGGGGGGGGGCGCCGCGCTAAGGGGGCCCCTGCAGGAGCCCCAAGTTTTGGGAACTCACGGCACAACCGCCTCTCCCCAGAGGCTGATCTGTTGGGGGCTGGCCGCGGCCGCATCGGGGCGGGCGTTGGCCCCCCAGACAAGACGGCGCCGCGTGAGCGCGGGCCCGAGGCCCGCTTTCCACGGGGGGTCCTGGAGGATGAGGGGCGAGAGAGTGCGGCTCTTCGAGGCGCACCTAGGACCTGCTGCAGCGAAATATTGAGTTTGGACCTCCGCGAGCATCGTGTTGTTGACGCCCGTGACCTCAACCCCGGACGTGGTGGCCGCTGCGCGGCCAGCATTGTGCAACTTCTTGCCCCCCCCCCCCCCCCCCACACACACACACAGCATGTTTAATGTTTCTTGATCTTGTCAATGCGCTCCGCAATCGCTACTTCGTAGCTCCGAGCATGCCGCCGCAACAATAACTCATCGATAGACATCGCGATGCGAATGTAGCTGTGCGTGGCTGGGGCAAGAGCGCACGTTTGCATAAGATGCGTCGTCCTCCCGCGCCCTGCAATCGATCCCCTTCCACGCTTTGCCGACATCATCGCACGCATCCTGCATAGCAACGAAGCGGGTACTTTCATATTGAGATATGGTGATGCGGAGCAGGCAGCGCGGGAAACCAGGGGCGACGGTGCGCTGGGCAAGGCGCTCGCGATCTATGTGCTTGTAATAGTTAGAGAGGTCCCATAACACTTGCGCGGGATGTTGGGGTTCCTCTTGGCACGCATGATATTCGCATTCAAGTGACTGTGCATATGGCAAGTTCCACTATTGAATGTCCCGCCTGATGTGCAATGCATGGTCGTCTGTGGTGAAATTCCCACTCTCGGGATGCTGATCTCCGCAGTCGGGCCCAGACGCGATAAGGGGCATGGAGCATGCCAATCGACCGAAAGGCGGGCTGGGCATTAATATCATCATGCTGTTCTAATTTGGCAATGAGCGTAGATATAGCACCCTGCAGCTGCGATGGTATTTGCCCAATATGCTCGATCAGCTCAAACATCTTTCAAACTAGCTCGGCTTGCTCGTCATCGAGCATGGCGAAGTGGCGCGGGTGCACTCCGTCAGAAGTTGAGGGCGTACTGCGTGGAATGCCTCTGGGAACCTTTCGACCTTTCGAAGGCGAGCTGGGGTGATGGGTCCAAGGGCCACCCTGTCGCCGGTCTGGGGAACCCATTGTG
Organism: Prorocentrum cordatum; assembly: GCA_963575745.1. Lineage (NCBI taxonomy): Eukaryota > Dinophyceae > Prorocentrales > Prorocentraceae > Prorocentrum > Prorocentrum cordatum. Next base: position 71,396 of record CAUYUJ010020678.1, read on the forward strand.
GGGGGGGGGGGCTCAGTGTGAGCATCCCGAATCTTGGCGAGTCGTCCGGCCCCGACCTGGAGGATGTGCTGCGGGTGTCCAGAAAACCGCTGGCGATGCACAACCGAAACAGGCTGCCAAGCTTCGAGCTTCTTCTTTCACCTGTGCGCCCATCCCATACCTCCTTTCATGGAAGACTGCGCCCAGTCCCTCCGCTCCTGCCCGCCATTGCTGCGCTCGGTGGCAAGTTCAGCATCGATGGTCTTGTCGACTTGCTCGAGCAGCTCATCTAAAATCGTGATGCCCAACTCTGCGCTGAGCCTCTGCGCTTGTAAATACTCATGCAACAGCCCCGCGGCAACGCGAACTTCCTGCAGCCCTTAAGCAAGGGCAGGAGAGGTGTTAGAACTTCCAGGGATGTCTTCCAGATTGCCCAGGGTGTCCCGAATATCCCGGAGATCCTCATCCTGGATGTTGCGTCGAAAATCTTGCAGCCCATTTTGGAGCCATCGAAGAGGCCTGGAGTGGGCCGTCCAGCACTTGCGCCCCTGGGAACACTTCGCACTCGCCGGGTCCATGTGGATCTGGGGGGGGGGGGGGCGGCCTGGGGGTCTTGCTGGGTCTGAGGGGGGTGTCCGTTTTCACGCTGGGTGTGTGCTCGGGGTCCTGGGCGAGGGCGAAGCACGCGTGGTCCAGGATGGTGGGGCGCTGCTGGTCGGAGAGGGGCTGCGAGGCATCCCCGAGAAGTTGGATGCCAACTGACCGACGGGAGCTGCGGTCCAACGGGCGTCCTAGTGGGGCGCTTCTGGGGCCTGAGGAGCGTCGGTATCTTGAAATTGTCCTGCGCACGCATGGCCATGGTAACAGGGCGGTGGGGGGCCAAGGGGTAGAATGTCAGGGTGCAGGGGGTTTTCAGCCAGGGCCCCAAGGCCAGGCTGTGGATGAAGAGGTCGAGGGTCGACTTCGTCTTCTTAGTGCGGTCGGTGGCGGCTTTGGGCGCCGCTGCCCTCATCGCGGAACGCGCGAGGAAATCCGCGCCCTGCTGAAGCCTCTCTGGCTGCAACATGAAACCACCTGCAACACTGGGGGGCTTGCCTGCTAGATCTTGGGTCTGGCCGATAGTGGCCAGCAGATTTGAATTGGTCTCATCGGGGCCCGAGGATGCCTGACAATAAGCGCTCGCCATGCCGAAAGCTGGGGCCCCTGGCGCTTCGACGACAACTCCAGCGAGTCTGGAGCTGTCAGTCCCTGGGGATAATTGCAGCGGCTGGACCCACAGGCCCAAGCCATCCCGGACACAAGCCGCCACCCCCGAGACAAGCTCACCCGAGGGGTTGCGGACGGCAGGCGTAATGTGAGCAGGCCAGCCTCGTGCGAAGCACCATTGTATCTGACGAACGATGCTGCCCCCTGCTTCAAGCCTGCACTCCTGAGCGCAGATGAAAGTTAAATGCGTGCAGTGCTGGACTCTACTAAGCCTTTCACTGCCCCCCAGCGCGACCCGTTGATCGTGGCGAACGTGGAGGCGTTGTCAAAGAGACGGCGGTGAAGACGGCGGTGAAGACCCTGATGCCCCAGCTGTCCCCGTTGCTGCTGCCGCTGCTGGTGCTGCCGCCTTGGCCCGCTTGGCCCCAGGGCCCTCCTGGCCCTGGATCTCGGCCATGCCGCTGGCAACGGCTTGGAGGGCCGACGCCGCGCGCACCAATGACTTGGTCTGGTCCATCACGTCTGCTCCCGCGTCGAGCTCCGCGTCGTTCGGGCACGGCGCGTTCTCGCTTGTGGCCGCAGCGCCCGCCGCCAGGGCGGCGCCGATGAGCTGCGTTGGCGGCGCGTCGCCGCTGGCAGCGTCGCCCGCGGCAACGGGCTCTCCCTCGGGAGCCTCGCTGGCGCTCGGGAAGCCGCTGTCCACCCACGGTTCGGCGCAGCCTCCTGGGATTGCACGCGCTGTGTCGTGAGGTCGTCGAAGTAGGTCGCGAGCTCGGCCGCCTTCGAGCAGAGGTCGGGCTGCGCCCTACTACCAGGCGGCATGCGCGCCGCGAGAACCCCTTGCAATGTCGATAATCGGTCCTCGTCCTTGGTGGCCGCCTGCATGGCAGCCTGCTTGGCCATATTCTACTGGCTCTCGAGGTTCTGGATCTCCTGCTGCGTGTTTTTGGCCGCCGTGACGAGCTTGGAGTGCCTGTCGCTGGCGTCCAGGATGACTGCGGCGAGCTGCTTGAGTATCGATGTTTGTGATACGTACTTCTGGCGTTGGGTCTCCAACTGGTCCGAGAGAGATTGTGCCTGTTGGTCCAACGACTTCGAAGCCAAGGTTGATGCCGTTGGGCTTCCACTTCTTCCAGAATGTGACCTGCGCCTGCGCCAGAGCCACTGGATCTTCTGCTCGTGTCTGCGGTTCATCTCCTTCCGCGAAAGAAACTGCACCTGGCCGTCGGAGACCTGGAGGGTGACTGGGCCCACGAGAGCGGTCACGTCCACGCCAGCGGCCAGGCTTGTCACGGTGCGGCTCAGGCGTAGGCTGGAGACCTGGTCCTGCCTCGCCCGCGGCACCGAGGTTGCTGGCGGCACTGCCACGGGTGCCTCCAGTCTGGTCATGCTGCTGCTGCTGCTGCTTGAAACGGCCGCCGCATTGAGCACACTGCTTAGCACCAGAAGAACACGAAGCCCAGCCTTTACAACCGCGGCGATTGCACGTGATGAACTTCTGCTGCTCGGCCATCGCGACTTGTGATCTCCGCGCCTCGCGGGCGCGCACAAGGGAGCGAAAGCTGACTTCGTGATCGTGGTGCCGAAAAGGCCGCGGGGGGCCTGCTCGAACCCCAGCGCCCATGGCCTCCCCTGAACGGCAATGCTGTCGTCCTGCACTTCCAGCGTTGTGATCAGGAGTTGAGCCAGGAGGAGGAGGAGGAGGAGGAAGAGGAGGAGGAGGAGGAGGAGGAGAAGGAGGAGGAGGAGGAAGAGGAGGAGGAGGAGGAGGAGGAGGAGGGAGGAGGAGGAGGAGGAGGAGGAGGAGGAGGATTGGAAGGAGGAGGCGGAGGACAGGGGCAAATCCAAAATTCACCAACGAGGTTGGAATAAACCCTCCTCCTCCTCCGGAGGAGGAGGAGGAGGACGACGAGGAGGAGGAGGAGGACGAGGGAGTAGGGAAACATATCCTATTCTAGTATCAGCACTTCTCTAGCGTGTAGCTTGGCTGTCCGCAGCAGGTCCTCGCCTACATGCTCCTTCTACCTGTCCTGTGCACTCAGGCGCTGTGGTGTACACTGGCGCTGCGTTGCACGCTGCTGCTGCGGTGTACACATTCGCTGTGGTGTACACACGCGTTGTGGTGTACGCAAGCACTGTGGTGTACAAAGGCGCTGCGTTGCACACGGCTGTTGCGACGTACGCAGGCGCACAGGCGATGTGGTGTACACGCGAAATGTGGGGCTCGCGAGCACTGTGGTGTACACAGGCGCTGTGGTGTGTGCCGCCCACATGCTGCTCCTACTTGCCTTCGGTCATCCTTAGGCATTCCCGGACGCCACCGGCGCGGAACGTGACGTCGTAGGGGGGCGGGGCCGAGGACGGCCGTTATCCTGGAAAACAGGAAACAAGATCTTGTATTTCGGCCCCGTTCTGGTTGCGGCCGCATTCGGTTCACATTCCGATTCGAATCGATTTCATGGCTCGATGCTGGCAGTTTCTGCCCCTGCTCTCAAGAGCGCGGGGGGCGCAGTGGTCAGGGGCAACGTTAGGGGGGATGGAGGCCAAAGGTTCGAGGTTTTCGGGCGTCTTCGCTGGTTCGTGGCGGTTTGCCAGCCTCGAGATGCCTTCCAGCTGCTGCGCCTCGCCGACGGCGTTCCGGGGGTGCCCGGATCGTCCCGAACGGCTGCCGGAGAGCCGAGCTACGGCCCGAAAGCCAGGGACGACGTCAGGGGTGGATAGGTTCAGCGGGGGATGCGTCGACCCCAATCGCCCATTGGTCGCCGATAGGGGCCCGATAGCCCCACCCTGCCCGGGTCCGTGGGGATGTGCTATCGGGGGCCTATCACTGTATATCTGCGATGTATCCTCGATTCCAGGTCGAAATTTCTTCCCTGAGCCAGTCCCCCCCCCTGATCGTTGCCCGTCGGCAGGAGATGAAGGAGGAAAGTGATACGGATGATATCCGGGGGCGGCCAATAGTGGGGTCATGACGGGGGGGCGGATGTCATGGCTGGGAGAGAGAATGTCGGAGGCACGTTGTCGTCGTTTATTTGCCCGTCGGAGCGTTGCTCCTTCGCTCTTGTTCGAAAGCCGGGTATTTCTCCAATAGTAACACGCTGATGGGTTCGCACGGCGGCGTGTCGTTGATATCGTTTCTGCTTCCCGAGATGAGGGGGGAGGGTGCTGTGGATGATTCTCGGGTGCGGCTAAAGGGGGGTGATGAATTGGGGGGACATCATGGCCAGGGCCATGACATCTGACCAGATACATGGCCCTTTCTTATTTCAAATGCGTCCCTTGTTTCCCCCTCGTCCACACACATGCCTCGGGCCATGGATTCCGAAAGCCCCTCTTTGTCCCAACGATGTGTGGGGTATGTGCTTTGCGTTTGGGGGCAGGCGCTCAAACTCCCTTTGCTCTGACGGCGTCTTCCTGTTTTGTTCGGCCTGGAAGGCCCACCATTCCACACTTGCTTGGTTCCAGTCGCCGACCGGTTTCGGGTTGCAGCACGGAGCATGCAACAGGCCCATGGCCAGGAGGAGGAGGAGGAGGAGGCAGAGGCGGAGGCGCAGAAGGAGGATGTGGGTGGGTTAGGGATAGGTGGGGCGGGAAGATGCTGAGGATGCCGGCAATGAGCTGGACGGCGAGGAGGATTAGTAGGAGGAGGGTTTAGATCAGACCCGCTGCGAAGGAGGCCCCCGCCCCAGGACGAGAGCCGAGGCCAACGCCTGATACGGGAGCCCCCAGTGGATTGTCGGGGGACGTCAACTGACCATCGAAGAAGAGAAGACGGCACAAGCATACCTTTTCAAATATTAGCGCGGATTTCTTGGATTTGCGACTGACTCCCCTGGCGGCGCCTTCGGTGCTGCTCCCGGCGCACTCTGCGCTCCAGGGAGGAGGGTCCGCGCCAATCCAAGAAATCCGCGCGGACCTTCGAAATCTTCTGTTTATGCCTTTATACCCTTTCCAAGACCACCTCGTTGGTCCTGGCCTGGCCGGGCCCATCCTGGGCCCAGGACCGGTGCATACGCGAACATGCGTTTGAGGATTGAGGGCGAAAAGTGGGAGCAGGTTGAGGATGAGGAGGAGCATGATCAGCAAAAGAGAGGGGGGAGGGAGAGGGGGTGGGCTGGGCGTTGTGTGCGTTTGTGTGTGTGTGTGTGCGTGTGCGTGTGCGTGTGTGTGTGTGTGTGTGTGTGTGTGTGTGTGTGTGTGTGTGTGTGTGTGTGTGTGTGTGTGTGTGTGTGTGTGTGTGTGTGTGGGGGGGGACAAGGGGCAGGAGTGTGAGAGGGAGGGAGCTGGAGAAGGATGGGGACAAGAACAGGGGGAAAGGGAGGAGGGAAAAGATGTAGAGGCGGGCAGGGAGGATTATTGAGAGAGGGTGGGATGTCAATTCGGGATGGGTCCGTGGCCGCTCTAGCTCAAGCCCTTCCTCGCTCCTCCAGAAGGCACCATCACCGAGTCTTTGCCACAACAAGGCTACGACAGCCCCCTGATGCAACACATCGGACATCGCTTCCGTATCGCAGCCGCAGCAGCGCCGCCACCTCCGTAGCATGGCTCCTGCGTGGTATCAGGGAGGCGGGGCAGTGGTCATGGCCATTGGCGGAGACGGGGAGGCGCTTCTTTCTCTCGGCATCACCGCTGGCCTCCTCGGTCGGGCACCACTCGGGCACGGGCCCTCCCCCCTCGCGCGGACGTCCTCCCGCTTGCTCCCCGAGCGTGTTGCGTTCGGCGAGTACTTCCTTCCTATGTCCGTTTCTTCCCCGCCCGGTTTGTGCCCGTGCTCCTGGCACGCGCGTGCACGATCTTCACGGCCTGAGCGTGCTCCGCCGCCCGCGGCTTCCTCCTGCCCGCGCGCCCTTCCTTTCTGCGCCCGTTCTTCCCTCCTTTGTGCCCACGTCGGCTCCAATGTGCCCCTCGGCTGTCCCGACCTCGTCAAGTCGCCGCTGATCAAGCTTCTTCCCCGCGAGACGCCCATCCTTTCTAGGTGGAGTGTAGCGAACTGGGCGAGGAGGACGAGCGGGGTGGCTCGGACGGAGGGAGGCTTGGGAAAACGGCGGGGGGGACCGTCGGTTCGGGACGGTTCAGTCCGCGGCCTCCGTGGGCCCGATTTGCTTCCCCGTCGGGGTAGTTTGTCCCTTGCGATCCATGTGTGTTGGCCCCAGGGCCCGCAGGAGGCCCCCCAGAGGCCGAAATTGAGGAGCGAACGCTGGTTGAAACACGGAGATCGTAGGAGATCTCGGTGGAGGGAGGGCAGGACATGAGAGGAAGTCTGCATGCCAGTCAGCCCCGGTGACCAAAACGGTCCCCCAGAGGGCAGGCGGTTTGCGGAGCAAATCGGAAGCGTCACAGCGCTGGGCAGCTTTCGGGAAACCTGTCGGCTAGGAAGAGCTGGAGAATGATGATGAGGATTGTGATGATGGGGAGGAGGATAGTTAAGCACGATGAGGAGGAGGAGGAGGAGGAGAAGGAGGAGGAGGAGGAGGAGGGTGGAGAATGAACAGCATGAAGAGGAGGAGGAAAAGGAGGAGGAGGAGGATCAGGAGGAGGAGGAGGATCAGGAGGAGGAGGAGGATCAGGAGGAGGAGGAGGGGGGGGAGGAGGAGGAGAAGTTGGAGGAGGATGCAGGATACTGGGTGGAGGATGGAGGATGAAGGATGGAGAAGGAGGAGGAAGAGGAGGAGGAGGCGGATGATGATGATGCTGATGATGACGCTGATGGTGATGCTGAGACTGGTGATGCCAATGACGATGATGCTGATGATGCCGATGATGATGATGATGATGATGATGATGATGATGATGATGATGATGATGATGCTGCTGATGATGATGATGATGATGATGTTGGTGCTGATGATTATGATGATGCTGATAATGATGATGCTACTGAAGATGATGATGATTCTGACGAGAATGATGTTAATGCTGAGTATGATGACGATCCTTCTGATGCTGATGCTGATGCTGATGATGATGCTGATTACGATGATGATCCCGATGCTGGTGATGATGCTGATGATCCTGATGATGCTGCTGAGGATGTTGATGCTGGTGCTGATAATGCTGCTGATGCTGATGCCGATGATGCTGCTGATGATGATGCTGATGCTGATGATGCCGATGATGATGCTGATGACGATGATGTTAATGATAATGATGATGATTATGCTTTCGAATCTGATGATGATGCTGATGATGATAATGCTGATTCTGATGCTGATGGTGCTGATGGTGCCGCTGATGATGATGGGGATGAGGCTGAGGTTGATTATGATGATGCTTATGATGCTGCTGGTGATGCTGATGCTGATGCTGATGCTGCTGATGATGATGATGATGATGATCATGATGATGATGCGGTTGCTGCTGCTGGTGATGATGATGATGATATTACGGCTGCTGCTGATGATGTTGATGATGCTGCTGAGGATGTTGATGTTGCTGCTGATGATGACGACTATGATGCTGCTGATGCTGATGATGATGGCGATGATGAAGCAGCTGATGATGCTGCTGCTGCTGTGGATGATGCCGCTGCTGATGATGACGATGATGCAGACGATGGTAATTTTGCTGCTGATGATGAGGCAGAACAGATGATGCGTATGAGGATGCTGCTGCTGATGATGATGATGATGATCGTGCTGATGATGCTGATGATCATTATGTTGATGGTGATGACGATGCTGCTGATGATGCTGATGCTGCTGCTGATGATGATGCTGATGACATTGACGATGATTATGATGATGATGCTGATGATGCTGATGCTGCTGTTGATTAGGATGCTGCTGCTGATGATGATGTTGATGATGATGCGGGTGAAGATGGTGATGCTGCTGATGATGATGATGATGATGATGATGATGACTATGACACGGTTATGATGATGCTGCTGATGACGATGATGTTGCCGCTGACGCTGATGGTGATGTTGATGCTGATGAGGACGCTGATGATGATGATTATGATGCTGATGCAGATGATTACGATGACGATGACGATGAAGATGCTGATGATGATGCTGATGATGATGATGATACTGCTAACGCTGATGATGATGCTGAGGATGAGGATGGGGATGCTGCTGATGACGATGATGTCGCTGCTGCTGCTGCTGATGCTGATGATGATGATGCTGATAATGATGATGCGGACGGGGCTGAGGATGCGGATGATGATGATGATGATGATGATGATGATGATGATGTTGATGCGGATGACGATGATGATGAGGATGATGATGATGATGATGATGATGATCATGATGATGATGACGCGGACGATGAGGATGACGATGATGATGACGACGTTGACGACGATGATGATGGCGGTGATGAGGATGGTACGATGATGACGACGGATACGATGATGATGATAATGTTGTATGTTGTTGCTGATGATGATGATGATGATGATGATGGTGGATGATGATGATCATGATGATGATGATGATGCTGCTGATGCGGCTGATGATGAGGATGAGGCTGAGGATGATGATGCTGCTTATGATAATGATTACGATGCTGCTGATGATGACGATGCTGATGATGATAATGATGATGCTGATGATGATGATGATGCTGACACTGATGCTGATGCTGATGTTGACGATGATGATGATGGTGGTGATGATGATGCTGATGTTGATGCTTATGCTGCTGCTGATGATGCTGATGATGATGATGATCATGATGATGATGATTCCGATGATGCTGATGATGATGCGGATTATGATGCGGATGCTGATGCTGATGATGATGCTGCTGATGAGGATGATTATGATGATACTACTGCTGATGATGATGACGATGATGATGGTGATGATACTGCTGCTGCTGCTGCTGCTGATGATGATGATGATGATGATGATGCTGCTGCTGATGATGATGATGATGATGATGATGATGATGATGATGATGATGATGATGATGCTGCTGATGCTGATGATGATGATGATGATGATGATGATGAGGATGATGATGATGATGATGATGAGGATGCTGATGATGATATGATGCTGATGATGATGACGATGCTGATCATGATGACGATGATGATGCTGATCATGATGATGACGATGATGATGATGATGATGATGATGATGCTGATGATGATGATGATGATGATGATGATGATGATGAGATTGATGATGATGATGATGATGATGATGATGATGCTG
>CAUYUJ010020678.1:80853-100853 GCA_963575745.1 Prorocentrum cordatum
GGAGGAGGAGGAGGAGGAGGAGGAGTTGGAGGAGCAGGAGGAGGAGGAAGAGGAGCAGGAGGAAGAGGAGGAGGAGGAAGAGGAGGAGGAGGAGGAGGAATAATAGGAGGAGGAGGAGGAGTTGGAGGAGGAGGAGGAGAAGGAGGAACAGGATCAGGAGGAGGAGGAGGACGAGGAGGAAGAAGTGGAGGAGAGGCCAACAAGAGAGAGCAGCGATCGAGAGTCTCGCGGCGGCCCCAGGCGGCGTTCCGCAGCGGCGGCGAGTCCGCGGTGCAGGCCGCCAAGGTTGCGCTGCTGAGGCGCGCGGCGCAAGAGGGTGGCCGCGAGGAGACAGCGGCGGGCGGTGGCTCTCTTTCTCGGTGCTCGCCGCGGTGAGGTGGAGGTGGATGAGTTGTTACCATGCGCTCCCTGCCGCCGTATAGGTACATATATGCACTGAATTGAACATTAACTTGATTGTTCGAAAGCTATATGGGATCAAAGGGAAATGACGCGCGCGCCCCGCATTTTCTTTTCTCCCTATCTGCTTAACGGACAGTCGAACCTCATACTTCAACGGCTACCGCCGATTTCTTTGCCGCCATGGTCTCTCGGGAATCCTCGAGCCCAAGACGCTTTTTGGAACCATTGCTAGGAACACCACGCTTACCACTTGTACATCCTGATCATTTTGGCCCTGTTGGGCTCAAGTTGGGTAAAGATTGGTTATCAGCCGAAAGTGTCGGTCCAAGGATGACCGACCATGTTGGTCATCTTGGGGCTCACATGATCCTCGTCCCGCAAGAACTACCGAATGCGGGATCTGACCTTGGCTTAAGGAAGCCAGGAAAGTATGATATTCAGGTCGACGGCCCGATGTCATCGACCTCCCAGCGCATTCAATAGCAAGAAGGAAAGAATGGCATGCCTGTCAACCGTGGAAGACAGGATACGCCGATCCCAGAAGATGTATCCGACGAAGGAGACGAGTGGTGCGGCGGCAAGTCCGTCCCCTGAACCCGCTCTCCGACGATGTTGCACACGCGTACGTCGTCGACTCCAGTTCGTCGGATGAGGACGAATGGTAAAGACCCCGAAGACCAAGAAAGAAACCTTTCCCGTTTCGAGCTCTTCGGAGACGATGGAGACGTCAATGCCCGAAAGAACGCCTGCTAGGGAGACTGCGGACCATGTCCGAAGTCCGGCCGGGGAACCCATTCTGGAAGACCGTGAAGACCATGCTGGGCCCAGTGGACCATCGTCCGGGGGGGCCGCGACGGAAGCGCGGCACGGGGGGGCCCCGAGGGGGGGCGCGGCCGACATCGAGAGGTGTCGCCTTATGAGAAGCGCCCCAAGATCGAGACCGGTGGGCTGGGCGTCCACGACGTTCCCAGCCCAATGCCGGGGGCGCGACTCCGGGGAAGACAGCTCCTCGATTCCCCGAGCTCCATCTCCCAGAGATCAAGGTCGGAAAAGGCGGTCCTAGCCGCGCCTCGAGGAGCTCTCAACGCAGTTCGTCTCTATCGAGGCCGTCGACGCCCCGATATATGGTTAAGGAAGCTTGTGTCCATCAGGGGCCGAACTGCGCAGAAGGCCCCGAGGGCTGCTGCCCCGGCCGAACATCCGATGACGGGTCATGCAAGAAGCCAGTGCGCCGAGGCTGCTTATTCCAATGTTCGCTGTGTAATTTGAACGACTTGTGCCATGACTGCGCGCCTCCGAAGCAGCGCAACTGTTTTGCTCTCAAGAATCACGAATGGGGGCAGCAGCAAGAAATTTAGGCAACAGCAAAGGGAACAATAACGCATTTCCGAAATTGCTGCGGAGCGCGCGATGATGGCCGACATGGAAGCCAATCAGGAAAGGCAGGCCGAAATGATCGCTCAGCAGGCAGAGTGCGACATGCATGAAATCCTCCAGAGGGGAAGGGGCAATCAATCCTCCATGAGGCTGCGCTTTCGGCGGACCGCGAGGCTAATAAGGAGCAGACGAAGACCGAGCGGGCCATGGCCGAGCAAGCGCGTCAAGCCTTCCGGGGTCAAGACAGGGAAGCGCAGCTCGAGAACGGCATCCGTCTGAAACTTCGGGAAACCACGGCGCCCCGCGAACAGTCAGTCTCTAGGGCGGAACAAGTCGCCGTGAAATCAATCGCTGAGACGCGCCACTTGGAGGAGAAGGCCTCTAATGCCCAAGGGGCGGCCGCGTCGCCCCTACGAGCTGCGCAAACGACGCAGCGAGAGTTGGGGAGAGCGAGGCTCGCGCGTCGCAAGCTGGAGCTGCGAAGATACACGCTGAGCTCAAACTAGTCGCGGAATCCGCGTCGGCCATCGGGGGGGGGGGGGGGGGGCAGAGGGGGGGCGAAGGCGCTGCTTCAAGCAAGGGCTGAGGCTCTCGCTGAACGCGAGTCGGCTGTCCGCCGGGCGGCCGAGCTGAGGTCCATGCACCGGCGCGCTCAGCGGGTCGCAGCGACGTCTCAGGCCGGCCATGCCAGTGCGAGGAATGAGGCGGAGGAAGCAATTCGGGCCAGGCGGAATGCCGAAATGCAGGCCCAGTTGGAAGAGGAGGCAGCAAAGCAACACTTCCGAAAGGAAGCTGTCTCGACCGTCCATGAACGGGGGGCTCAACGCGAGTTGACCTACCGACAGCCAGCAAGACAGCTGGTGCAAGACGGTCTGCAGGGCATGGCAAGCACGGTCAGAAGGGCTGCATCGGCAACCGCGTCGCGGGTCCGAACGTCGGAGGGAACCGCGCGTCAGCGGGCCCCCCCCCGATCCAGACCGGCCATGACCGATGAAAACCGATGCTTCATTTGCAGCGCTTCCGATGCCCCGCGCAGGTGTGAGAGGTGCGAAAGGCCGTTCTTCAAACTGCACCTCGACTAGGTAATGAGACTCTGCCGCCAGTGCGAGCAAGACAGGGCACGTGACCACGAAGCAGTGCTGAGGAAGCAGCATGAAGAATAAGAAGAAGGAAGGATGCTCGAGGAGGAAGAGAATGCTCGGACCAGAGACGAGATCGGGGCCCAGGCGGAAGCCAGGGCTCTCCGCCGCATCCGGGAACTTGAGGAAACTGCAGAACTCCGCGTGATGAAGTTAGAAGGGAATGCACGGACTCAAGCCAAGGAGATGCGAGAGAAGGCCGAGGCGCTGATGAAATCATCAGAAATTAGCGCGAAAAAGGCCAAACATGATCATCTCGAACACCTGGAATTGACTCCCGAAATGAAAGTTGAACAGAAGAAGAAGACACGGGAGAAACCAACAGTTTTTTTTGTTTGTGTTTTTTTTCCTTTTCAGGGTGCACGCCGCCTGCCCAACCGAGGACAACCGCGGCCCGTGCGGGGGATTTGGCAGGGGGCGGTGATAAACTTCTTCACCAAGGCAATTCCGACGGTGAGGGAGATAAGGCGGGAGGAAAGAGAGGCGGCGTAGGTGGGGCGCCAGGGGGTGATAATCCTGGCGGCGATAGTGATGATGATGATGGCGACTACGAGCCGAGCGATGAAGACGACTCCGATAAGGAGGAGTTGGACGACGAAGAGGATGACGGATCCGAGGAAGAAGAAGATGATGAGGCTGCTAATTACAGGACCGGTCGATATGCTCTTGCCCGGCGCTCCGATCATGGCAATCCGGGTGGTGGTGGCCCTCCGCCACCGGGCCCGCCTGGAGGCGGGGGCGGACAGGGGATCTTAGAATATGGGGGAATGGTTCCGACCACAGCCCCATGGGCGACGGCGGGCAGAATTGACGCAGTCGCGCTTGACCCCCTGCCCGACGCGGGGAGTTTCCGAACCTGAAAGGAAGTCCGTCATTTGAACAGTGGCCTCATGCTCTCAACAAAATCACATCTCGGCGTCAAAGTGGATGGCCGAGGCCTTTGCGCCCATGACGGTGAAAGCCGAAACGCTCAAAGACCCAGGCCCGCTTTTCGGGAATCTCGACATGCGCGTAGCAGCGGACCTCATAGGGAAGCTGACGAAAATTCAGAGAGATCCCAATTCCTCTCACGCCCTTCGCCACCTTGCCAACGAAGTTGACCGCGCGGACACAAACCAAATGAAGAAAGGGCGACTGCTGACGGGCAGGTCGATTCCCCGCATAATCCAGATACACGTTGCCACGCGAGAGGAGACCACGGACAGGTGTGCACCTACCAGGGCCTCATGGCAATCCAGATCAAAGGAGATGGAAAAGAGGCTGATAAAGACCTCTACCATTTCTACGACGAATGAATGCGGGTGGCGCTGGAAATGGAGAGACCTCGCAAATCCTTCAGACCCTCGATCCCAAACCACTTCTACAAACAGATGAAGACATGCCCCTGCATGCAGATGACTCTCGCCATGCATGATCACAGTAGCGATGAGTACGGGAAGGGCATGAAGTCTTACAAGTGGCTCTCGGGACAGATCGCGAGGCAGATGTTGAAGGATCGAGGGGGGGGGGGGGGGGGGGCGACCGCAGGGCCCAGAGGCAGCATATAAACAAGCGCTGAGTGAAACACAGCGGTGGCAAGGCAGGTGATGGGGGCAAGGACTCGATCACCAGTAAAGACGGAAGGCTCAAGAAGTCTGTCATCTGCCGACGATGGCTCGAAGACCGATGCCCATTCAGTCGGAGTGGCTGTCAGTGCCTGCGCCCCAAGATAGCGACGCCCGCGCAACAGCTGAAACGCGGACAGACCCAGGCCGCCGCGCCAGGGTCCACCCATGGGGGACCAACTGGGAGGGGCCGGGGAGGCAAAGCCGAATCATGGGGCAAGGGCAGAAAACATGGAGGTAAGGGCAAAGGCGATAGCAAAGGCGGAAAGGCTGACCGGCCCAAGAAGCAGAATGGGCGAAGAACGAGAACAAGGTTTGCTATGCCTGCAGCCGAGGCCCCCCGAATTGCGACGGTTCTCGCGGTCGCGGGCGCTGCCCGCCGACGAAGCAGGAAGAGCAGGAGCGGGGCGCCTGGGGGCAAAACCTGCAGAAGGCCTGCAAGGCTTCTCCTTGCAGCCGAAACGCGGAGCAGACGGCTGCGGCCGAGAGGAGCGTGAAAGCCTGGAAGCAGTTGGCTGCTCCCGCGCCTGACGGAGGAAAGCCACAGGGCGGCAACACAAGTGGTCAGAAGGGCAAAGCCAAAGCGAAATGCTGGTGCCACTTGGATGGTCAGACGTGCCCTTTTGGAGATAAGTGCCGGCACAAGGCCAACGCTCCCGGGCATCCCTGATCCGGGGGGGCGGCGTGCAGCGCCCATGGTGCTGGCGCCGCCCCGGCAGGGGCTGTGTCAGGACGTTCCTATGCAGCTCCTGCGAGTGAGGTGCAGCTGGCTGTTCCAGCTGTGCCGTTCGCTGGGTCGCGATCCCGTGCGATACCACAAGTGCTAATGGCTGGCTCTATAAACGCACGGTCATGTGAAATAGCCGGCCAGCGCAGTTTGGCTGACGCGATGCATGGAGCGACCGCGGTGGGCGCTTAGCGCCAGTCGGCCATCGCAAAGTCCGACCATAATTCCTGTGTAGGGCTGCTGAGGTGCATGGTAGCGGGCGGGATCTCATCGTATCCTGCGGGGGCGCTGGACCAGCTCGAGTCGGGGAAACCCGACAGAAGCTCACTGCGCCATGCCGCTGGGAACAGCGACAATCGGCGGCCGATGGCTGCCGATAAGAACAGAAAAGGTAAGAATCCACCCATCGACGCATATCCCCACTCCATGGACGATGAGGGAACTGAGGAAGGGAGAGCCGATGCCGATTGTTACGAGGGACGGTGATGCATTCTGTTTCCCGAACAAGTGGCGGAATTGGCGCGACAAGACTACCCGAGTGCACCAGCAGCTCGCAAATAACGACGCCAGTGAGCTGGGGCACGAGGTATGGAGGCCGTGGCTAGACTGGGGGCAAGAGCCCGCGTCCGAGGACGGATCTAGCAGTCATGCCAGCGAAGGCCATGCCCACGCTTCATCTGTTAAAAGACACAGTCAAAGAAAAGGGGGCAACGGGGCAGTCAAGCTCGGATCGATGCGCTTTATCATTGACGCCGGCTGCAGCTCCAACCTCGTCGCTCTAAAACATGTCCCGAACGCAGGCGCCATTCGTAAAATGAAGGAACTCAGAGTTCCAATCGCACTGAGCACGGCAGGAGGGCTCTCTAGCGCTCTAGGAACCGTGACGGTGGCCTGCGACCGGCTGTCGAGTGGAAAGTTCGACGTGATTGTAATGCCTGAAACACCGAGCGTGATATCCGTGGGCGACTTTTGCAAGGATAACGGCTATAGTTTCTACTGGAAAAAGGGAGAACGCCGTATCTCCTCCCACCCAATGATATGAGATTGATTGGACCTAGCGGTTGATGGCAAAATACCGTATCTCAACGTTGGAGGGGGTGAGGCTTTGGGTCGAGTAGACGAGGCAGCTCCCGCCTACCCTGAGGGGTTAGAGCGATGGGCTTGTGTGGAGGCTAACGCGAAGTCTTTCCTGGCAGACCCCGAGCAAGCGGGTGGTCCCCCGCTCCGGGCTGCGAGGTGCCGCGCGACCCTGGACCTGCACTCGCAAGAGGTGATGAAGGGAGATTCATCTGTGAGCGGTGAATTAGAAGACCGTTCTGACTGTCACCGCGGAGGCGTGACTCACAGAGCCGACCTCGACGGTAGGGACATCGCCACCTATTTCTACTATGAGCCTCAGATGGCGAACCGGGAAGGCTGGGAGCCTGGCCCAACCAGGATCGTCAACAAAGTGCTTCTAACTCCCGCGTACCTCGGCCATGCCGTCGGATGTGGGAGATATGCCGCTCCTGCGCCTGCAGAGGGAGCAGCGGAAGAACCAGTGGAGGCACTGGGCGCCATCGATCCAGTCGACGATGATGGCGTCGAAGACCCAATGCAGGAGTCAGGAGATGAGCCCAACAAGATTGAGCGACTTGAAAGGGAGGCTCAGTCCAGATAACACCTCATGATGCACCTGCCAAATAATCCATACTGCCAAACGTGTACATGGGCGAAAACGCCCAGGGCGCAACAGCGCAATAAGCAGAACAAATCACTGAACAAGTGGAAGCCTTAGTCGAGCCGAAAGCATTCGGGGGGCTATGCACAATGGATCACTGGTTTGCGTTGGATGACCGATCGAAGTTCTTGGTGGATCTGCGGGCACCTCGCGAGCAGTTTGTTTGTGTATATATACATATATACATACGTATCCGGCTAGAGAACTGAAGACAGCCTGTCAGGATCTGAAGATAGCATGCGACTCCACACAGCCGACCAAAGAGAAACATAATTCCGTAGCTGAGCGCGCCAATGGCGTCGTTCAGGACGGAGCTAGAGCATTGCTCATGGCTGCTGGTCTTCCGGCGCAGTTTTGGGTATACGCCGTGCCTTGTTTTTGTGCATGCTACAATGCAACGCAACAGGGGAACGGCAGGACTCCATGGGAGTTGCGGTTCGGAGGACCGTTCAGCGCCCCGCTGTCGGCCATCAGATATTTGCCGCCGCCGGGGCCGCGGATGAAGCAACCCAAGCTGGCGCCGCGGACAAGAGTCGGTATCTACCTCGGCTATGTCCAGCATGCGGGGGGGCGCGTGGGTCCTGACCACTACTGCGTGCCTTTGGACCAGCTTGAGGGATTGAACTTCAAAGCGGGCATGCAAGCGGACGGCGCAATGCCCATCGTCGAGGGATCTGAGCAGCTATGGACAGATACGAGCGTAGAGCAAGACGTCATAGGGTCTCCCGCTGGGATTGTTGACAACGTTGACAAGGACTCTGCCGTGAATTTCCCGCTCAGACGAGCCCGCGACAAGGCCGCGACGAATATTGAGAGTATTACCCTAGAAGAACTGCTTTCCGGCGGGAAAGACGAAGCAGAAAAGAGAGCGACGCCGCATGTGAAATCCGGGGGGGCATCCAGCTCCCACGAGGGCGTAATGCTAGAAACGGACACCCTTGTCGCCAATGGCGAGGAGGGGGAGGGCCCCCACGCCCATGGCGAGGGGGCAATCGAAGTCACGCCAGACCCCGATCCGACGGACGATGAAGGCCCGTCTGGCCCCCCCCCCTGGCCCGGAACTGCCACCGGGCGCCAAGCGCAGAAGGGTGGGCTTTAAGGCGGTGGAGGATGGCGAGAACCTTGCGAAAAGAGGAAGTCATGATTGCCGGACAGACCAATTCCCTTGCGGCACCCGCCAGGGGTGAGCCGAAGGCTGAACAAATAATGGCAAGGACAACGCATAACCTCGACACGGGAGAATACTACGAAGAGCAAGTCGTGACTGTAGGAAAGACGATGGAAGAACTCGCGAAAGCTCTCCCGTTGAAAGGAAAGCAGAAGTCAGCCCATATCAGAATGGTTTTCTATTACGCCCCATATTATAGGAGACCGAATGAGGTGGGTGCGTATGATGAGGTGCACGGCCATGCCATCCTCAGGCGAACGCAGAAGGAGTTCACCAATCCGGGCGTTCACCCAGACCGATGGTTCAAAACGGGCGGCCCGGAACACCAAATACTCATTAGATAATATAAAACAAAGAGTATGGGCCTCTATGGCTTGGAGGATCTTGGGCCCAACGCAGACCTGCTAGAAGCCATTGGAATTAAAATGCCCCGGCCAGCGCCCACTCACATCATGGCTGCGCCAGTCTTGCCGAGGACAGTGGACCTAGACGAAGATGCGTTAGAATACTTCCAGACGTGGTGCGTGGAAGCGTGCGCGGCAGAGGAAGAAACGGGGTCGTCCCATGGGCGCCCGTCCAGTACCGAAGATGATAGTGACTGGGGCCGCGCAGCATTAGACTGCGCGGCCGCGACCAGGCGTCGCGGCGCCCCTCGCATGCCCCTCCGGGGAAGAATTGCGGGTCGCGACAATCATCAAGAAAAAGAGCCGGATAGCCGGCCCTGCTACAATCCGTTCACGAACTCTATGCAGACCGGGGAACGGGAGGCGGCCTTCGCCCTTCCAACCGAACAGAGTGCCAAAGGGAGAGGCCATTACGCATGCGTCGCCCTCCCGGTCACTAAGGCAGAGGCGGCCCGCAACGAAAAGCCGCAGAAGGCGCTGGATGAGCGGGGGCGCCTGAGAAAGATCAAGACGTGGGACGAAGCAAAAGTCAAAGAGCTCCGCGACGCTTTTAAGGCTATGATGTAAGGAAAAACGTTCCACATCGGCCGACTATTTGCGATCCTGGTCGAGAAAATGCCGAACTTCCCAAGGGTCACAAATGTCGCAAGGTCAACGGAAAGGGTCGTATTTGACGGATCAGATGTGGTCGACCAAGACAAGAATGCCGCATTATTCCAGGGGCCATCCATCTGCCCTGCCACGATGCAGGCCAGCAGAGCTGCCGACGCGTACGGACTGTTTGAGAACCATGACATACAACAGGCCGATGCTCGGCAGGCGCGTGCGTAGTCGAAGCTGGGGGGGCGCCCCGACTTGGGTGCGGTTGCCAAAGGAGGCTTGGCCAGAGAGCTGGGCAGGTATGATATACCCTGTCTGCCCGCTACTGTAAGCACCATGCGGGCACCCCGATGCGGAGGGTTTTGGGAACAACACTGCAAAGCTCATGTCCCGATTCCCTGCTAGCGAAGCTGCTATTGCCATCCGGAGCTTGAATTATTCCTGATCGTATGCGTAGATGACTTCGAGCTCGCTGGTCCCGCCCAACACCTGTAGACAGGGTGGGATCTGATCCTGGGCCCGTGAGAGACGGCTCCAGAGGGGGCTGACATGGATCCACCGACTGCGGTAGGGCGGTATCTTGGATGCGAACGCAGAGTCTTTGAGAAATGGGTTGACTGGCAGGGCGTAGTTCCGACAATGTTGGGCCCTCCGCCACCGAAGGAGAAGAAAGCCAACTACCCGGTCGACTTAGGCAAACGGCCTGCTGCGGCCGCCCATGGCGGTGCGCGGGCGGCCCATGACGCCCCAATCTATTGCGAAAGATCGTTCCACGTCCCAAAGGGACAAAGTGTGTGGATAAGATATGATGCCAACGCTACGAGGTACCACGCATCCCTGCTGGGCGGCCCTGAAGGGCACAAGGTCTCCCGAAGGATAACGTTTGACTACGACACATGGGAGGGGCTTGACAACGCGGCACATGAAGATGGCATGGTGGCCAGCGCGGCTGCTGCCGCCGAAAAATATGTTCGAGTTCCGCTGCCTGGTGGCGCGCGCAACGCGATCACAATCCTTATGTTTGCTGACCGCGACACTGAAACCACCATATTTACGCCCCAGAGCCCCGCAGACCAGGACTGGACATGGTTAGGGCGATGTGCGGCCCCGGCGCCGCCGCCGCCTGTCCTGACGCCTGAGTATAAACCAGGGCCCAAGAAGGAAGTGCGCCTCATGGAATACGATATGGCGGAATTCTTCAAGTCCTGCGTTTCCCCATGCGCAGAACTCGCAGACACCGACCAGGGCGCCTACCCTCTTTCGGGCGCGCCCTTTGGCCCTGAATTGACTTCTTTCGAGGGCGGCCAGGGTGGCCCGCGGGGTCAGGTTCTAGCCCCTGCCGAAGAGGCCCTGGCCGAACGCCTGCGCTTCGACGCCGTGGTTGGGCCTCCGGGCGCCGAGGTCCAGGTTGGTGGTCCTCCCATGGAGGGGCCATCTGCCCCAGATCCGAAGCCTCCTGCGCCGTATGGAATCCTGCAGCCAATTGCAGCGAAGGTCCAGATGAAAATCCTGCACGGTGCACGGATGACGCGCCCTGATCTGCTCAGCGCTGTCTGCAAGACAGCCGCGTGTGCAACCAGATGGACGGAGGAAGAAGACATCGATCTCTTCCGAATCATATGCTATCTGAAGGCCACGACTCACTACCGCCTAGTGTCTTGGGTGGGAGATCGCCGAGAAGATGTTTGGCTTCGTCAATTCGCAGACGCCGATTTGGCGAGTGACATCCGCACGTGCCGCAGCACCAGTGCGAACGCATATCCTGCGGGGAGAAAACACGAGCGTTGCAGAGCTGCAATTCCCGAAGACAAACGTCTCATTGCACGTTGGAGGCGGAATTCGTATCCGCAGACGAAGCGCTCCGAAGAGAGCTCCAGCTGGCGCTTCTCTTGTGGGGGATGCTACTCGGCCGCGCGCTGAGGGCGGAGTTCATGGAAGACAACCAGGCCGTTGTGGAGGTTTGCAAGGCGGGCGGGTCTCAAAAGTTACTGCACCTGCCGCGTGCCCACCGAATCAACGCTTCAGCTGTGGCGGAGCAGTTTGCCAGAGGCACGTCTGACCTGGTCTACTGCCCGACGCGCGACCAGGCCGCCGACGTCGGCGCGAAACGTTTCGAGCAACCCTCGTCATGGACAAGGTACTCTATCTCGTGCAGGTGGTGGCCCCGACTTTCTGGGCGGCCCCGACGCACCATAATATTTAGACTCACTGTTCGCAGGAGACTCGGGGCGCCCCCTGAAACCCTGGGGGATTCTCAAGCCGAAGGTCGGCGGCGAGATTCCCAGTAAGAAAGCCAAGAAAAAACAACCCAAACGACAAAATAAGGGCAAACCCACTGTCGAAGCACCCGCTAACCCCAGGGTTCATAACCGAGCGGGAACGCCAGCAGAGGTGACTGAGGAACACGAAAGTGCACGCGGAAGCCATGCTGCCGATGCAGATCCTGATGCCGCAGTAGGTTCCAGCGAAAGATCTCGGCAACGCCTTTTTATTGAATTCTGCTGTGGGCCGAACAGCCGGCTAGGGAATCAAAGTAACATTCCCGACAGACACTGTGCGGTGGCGAGATTCACAGAAGCAGAAGACATGGCCACCAAAGAAGGCAAAACGTTTACCGTGGCCAGAGTGGAAGAACTCGAGCAATAAATGAGGGAACAAGGTGCTGCCACGGACAGACGAATAACACTGTGGATCTCAATGCCATGTACGGGCGGATCGCCATGGCAGCATGTAAACGAGGCTATGTACTACCTCTCCGGCAATGAGAAGGCACAAAAGAAGTTGATGGGGTCACATTACACTTTTTCGGAAGTTGTTTTGGGCGGTTCGTAAATTGGCTTAAGAAGTAAGTGAGAGAAAGGGCCAACAATGTCTCGAGTGGAGTGGCCGACCCCATGTCGATATTGGCATGATCCATAGGTCAAAGAGTTTTTGAATAAACACAACATGACGAATATTCAGCTCCATGGCTGGCTTATGGATTACAGAATAGAAAGGGGCAACATGAAACAGCCATAGAGTTGCCTCGTCGTTGAGTTATATCGCCGGGGGTCTTGAGCGCAGGTGCGACGGCAATCAGAAGCATCTTGAGGCGAGGGGAAAGGACTGCAAGCAGGCTGAGGAGCATACGGGCGAACTTGCGAGGAGGGCCCACCCCTTGGCTTTGAAGGCGCTCATGGGTAGAGCATCTGAGCATGTTGCATCTAGTGTTCATACGCATGCTGCCCCTGCTGTTTTGCATGCGCACATGTGCGCTACCGCCGCCGTGATGGCTCAAATCGATGCCCCCGCGCAGCAAACCCGCGCGACTGGATTGGCAGCCTTCCCGCCTTGCGCGCGCCGCGCAGCTCGCCGGCGCCTCGCAGCTTTCGCGCCGGCGCCTCAGCGGCGCCAACGCCCGTCGGCGGCGGACCCCACAGGTCCGCAAGTCAGAGAAGGAGGGGCATCGGACGCCCCCGAAGCAAACAGGGTCTCTTTATAAGAGGCGCTGTTAGGACCATGTCCTGCATCACCCATGGTGGTCTGCGCGGCTTCTGGGGCAAGATGTTCCAAAACGGGCAAGACTGTCCCAATGCGTTCGGGCGTGGGCCAGTGATCAAGATCCTGCGTTCGCGGGGCATTGGATGAGGACAAGTTCAAGAACCTCGCGAAGGAGGCGGCGGCCCTCGCGGCCCTCGCCAAGGGCGTCTTGGGCGATGAGCGCCTTGAGCGTTGCTATCGCTCGGGGTGTTCGACCTCGGTCAACACTTACCGCCCGGATGGAGGTGCAGTGACACCTACGCCGCACCTTGGCGAAGGTTCGTTCGACCCACACTTGTGCCCATGGAGCAAGACCCCGAACTTGTACATGGTGCTCGGGGTCGAGCCAGTGGGGCAAGTCAATCCTACAAAGGGATTCCGTGAAGTATTCGCGGCTTGCCACACGGACAGATTGAACAGTATGTTGGGGGGCGGGCTCGATCAGGTCGGGCTATTCGCCAAGATGTTCAAGAAACCGACCTATCGACCCATGGTCCGATTGCCGCCAGACATGAACAACGCTATCTGGAACTCTGCCAGCTCGGGGAAAGTGCCTTGGGTTGGGGGCCTGGGGCCTTTTGTCCAGGGCGTGCATCTCCCAGTCCTTCGGGGGGCTGTATTTGTTTGGCGAGTCCCCGAGGACCTGGGCGGGCCACGGCGGGTCAACAACTTGAGTGCAGTCGTCATTGCACCGTGGCTGGATGCGAAAGCTTACGCGGACTATCGCATGCCTCGGCCGTTCCTTACCCAGCAGCAGAGCGAGGAGCTGCTGCAGGCGTGGTTCCAGGATCCGACCGATCGGCTGTACAACGTGCTGGAGAACAAGGCCGCTCGCCAGCTCTTCCAGTGGTTCCTGGATCCGGCTTGGGACCGCGTTGGCCAGTACCGGCCAGGGGGAGCTCGCAGGCACGCCACGGACAGGTACTGTTCGCTTCATGCCACGCTCCCCGACCACGTCGAGTGGACTGGCGCAACGGCGGGCCCCGATCAGGCTCCGCTGGGGCCCGCGAAGGAGAATCTGGGTCTCGACGAGGGCGTTCTTGGAAAAAGAATGCTCGTGAAAAGTGTCGACCGCATGACAACTTATGGGGGCGTCAGCTACGACGACCTGGAGAAGCATGTGAAAGACAACCCGAGTTTCGACTATGTCCAGCACCGCGCGCACCGCCTAGCCTGGAGTGGTGGCTCCCGGCCCTATGTCACCATTCAGGGTCGTAGGGCGTCACTGAGGCTGCACTATGAAGTTGAATTTGCTGACAGCCTCGTGCATTACGAATGGTTACAGCGTTCAGACTACGTGTCCCCAGATCGGGGACAGCGTGCCCTGGAAGGATTCCCCGAGTTCGATCTCGACCCTACTCCGCTCTACAAGGTGCCGATGGCGAACTTCAACCTCCGGGGGCAGGTGAGGAAGGATGTCCAAGCAGCTCGCGCGGGCCCGGGGATAGGCCAAAAAGCATCCCCGCGGCGGGGTGCCATGTACAGCCCGGGGAAGGGAATGCCCAGAATCGCTGGGGTCGCGCGAGAGCGGAAAGCCAGGGGCAGTCTTCAACGGGGGCGACGGCGCGCGGGCCGCCGGCGCCGCCGCCCAAGCCTCCGAATCAGCACTTGCGGTCGCAAGGTGCAACTCGGCAGGCGCAGGCGCAGACGCCTCGCGGCTCGCCTCCGCGACAGGCACCGCCGCCGCGCACTCCGCCGCCAGCTGCCGCTGGCGAGGCCCGGGCACCAAAGCCGCCGCCTCGGAGAGCTCTCCCCCAGAGCTCTCCCCCAGAGCTCTCCCCCAGAGCTCTCCCCCAGAGCTCTCCCCCAGAGCTCTCCCCCAGAGCTCTCCCCCAGAGCTCTCCCCCAGAGCGCCGATGCTCCCTGTCATTCCTGGCATGCACATCCCGCAGCGCTCACGCGCGTCGCAGAGCCGACGTCCGCCAACCCCGCGAACAACGGCGCCCCCGCGAACTCTCGGCAAGGCGCAGTTGTGCCCTCTTCCGCGGGCTTGCACCAGGAACGCGGAAGCTCGCGGTCGAGGGGTGCTTCCGCGCGGGAGTGGCCGCCGCGCCGCGCCGAGTCCGCGAGCGAGAAATGCCGTCGGACTCCACGCGCGGCGCGGCGCCCACTGCCGCGCGGAAACCCAGGGGGCCACGTCCAGCCTCCACGCGGCGGCCCCTGGGGAAGGCTACGCGGGCGACTCTGCACCCGCAAGGGTCGGGGTCGCGCGCGTAACTTTCGCGAAGGACGACTCTCGAATCGCGCTAATGCTGACATATCTGTTTCTGGGACGCACATCACTCACTCAGGCTGACGCCAGCACTCCTTCCCCCCTTGAAAGGGGGGAGCGTGGGGGGTAGATCCCTAAACCCTAAAAGCAATGACTCTGGGTGGATGGGGTGGGACAGAACGCATCCATCCATCCCCCCTACCTCCTGAGGAGGGGGGGATATGATGGTTCTGCGCAGAAGCCCTAAACCCTAAACCCTAAACCCTAAACCCTAGCCCCAAACAACAAACCCCAAACCCTAAACCCTAAACCCTAAACCCTAAACTGCAGGCGCGGACCTGGGGGCGCGCACCGCCACGCCTGCGCCGCAGGCATCTGGCGGAGCCCGGCCGTCTAAGCCGCCGCCTCAGACGGCGCCCCAGCCGAAGGCGCCGCCTCAGCAGGCCTCGCCGCCGAAGGCGCCCCCGCAGCAGGCGCCGGCGTCAAAGGCGCCGCCTCCGCACTTGCCGCCGCAGAAGCCGCCGCCACCGCAGGTGTCGTCGCAGAAGCCTCCGCCCCCGCATGCGCCGCCGCCGACGGTTAACCGTGGGCCGCCGCCGCCGCCGGGCCCGCCGCCATCGGCTGGGGGGACGGGCAAACCGCCGCCCTCGCAGTTGCCGAGGCCGAAGGCGGCGCCGAGGGTGCATCGCCCAGCTCGTGCCTCCACCCATGTGTCGGATAGCATGGAGCAGCAAGCACCTGGAGGCTATGCGAGTGCGCAAGCGCCAGGCTTGGCGGAACGCCTCCGCAGAGTGCAAAAACAGCTGGGGGCGGCCAAGGCACCCCCGCAGGCGGACCACCCATTCCATGCCAGCACCCATGTGTCGGAGGGCATGGAGCAACAGAAGACGGGTGGCTACGAAGCCGAGCAGACGCCAGGGTTGGCGGATCGCCTCCGCAGGAAGAAGGAACAGGAGGGGGCGGAGAAGGCAGCTGCTGAGGAACAGCAGCGGCCAGCCCCTGGCACGCCGCGCTCGGGCTGCTCAGTGCCACCTAGTCTTGAGGTGACATCGCCCGAGGGCGCCAATGGCGGCCCGGAGCAAAACGTTGAGCAGGCACCAGACCTGCCCGAAATGGAGACGGAGCCCCGCCCACCCCAGGATGACAAGGGGGAGTTGGCAGACTCAGGAGGACGACTCGAGGGCCGAAGCTGACCGCGTCGCTTAGGACGGCCTTCCTTCGGAGAAGATGAATGCCGACCAGACCGTGCCCAGTGCCCCTGCCGCTGTGAAAGAGGAGCCGACGGGGGCAGGGAAAGGGGGTGCCAGAGGCCATGCTCGCGGTGCTGGGCCCACCGGACACGCGCGACAGCCCATGGCTGATCGCCCTCGCGCGGGTGAGAGGCCCCTGCCGAGGGATCGCAGCAGGCCAAGGGCAGCTGCGAAGGCCGAAGAATCCGCGACGGCGAAGAAAGAGAACAAATGCGCCCTCGCGGACAAGGTGGGCGCACATGGGTATTGGCATGCTCTGGAATATTGCCGAGAACATTTCAAGAAAGACGGCGTGCTGGACCCACGTCTCGACTTGGGAATCATGCCGAAAGATGGGCCGAAGCCTGAGTACGCCGCTGCGCTGAAATCGCAGGGGGAAGCCCCGGCGAACATCATCAAGACGGAAGCGGCCCCTGCATTCGCCAGGCTCGATTTCCCACAAGCCTGCGCGGCGTTCAGTAGCATCATAAGAGCTGCGGGCATCCCATCCCGCATCTCAGGAGAAGCGATCTATTTATACGGCGTATAAATACGCGGCCTACGCTATGCCATGTACAACGCGGTTCTGGCCAGTGCCGACACAGACGTGGGCCGGCAAGCTTGCGGCAACCATGAACGAGGGTGAGAGAACATCCAACGACGTCGAGTATCTCATTTCCTCTGACTCCACCATGGCATACGCCAGCGCCAGGGGAAAACCCGCATTGGCAAACGCCCTTAAACAGCATATCGATGCGCGTTCGACAGGGCCCCTCACCACAATTCGAAATGATGCAAACCTGGGCGGCATTGGAGCATCCCCACGTTCCATGAATTGGGAGCAAAATTGCTCAACCCGCTGCAGGGTCATCGCGTGGAGCGGCAACGAGCTATGTGAACGCGAAGATGACCATCGGCGGGTCAAGGGTGCACGACGAGAAGACAACCCTACCGACTACGACGAATTGGAAAGCAGCGCTCTCTCCATGATACATGACGTCGTAGACGAGCAGGCCTACATTGCCCAGGCAACAGGAGCCATGCTCGTCATGTTGGTTCTGGGCGATGGCCAGAATTGGAGGCGAGCTACAGGAAATTCCGACCGACGCATCTGGGATGCCCTTGCCTCCCGCGTCTTCCCGCGGGGGCAGAACAGGATCAACCTCTGCCAGGAGGCGGGTCAGACTCCCAGGATGTTGCTGTTACGCGGAGCCGAACTATCTCATCGAGGACAGCGCCCCGAGAGCGACGTGTCCGAGTTGAGCGAAATAAGGAAGACGCACATAGAGCTCCATCAGATAAGGGATTGGCAGTGTCGCGGATTGTGTGCCGATTCCTTGATTACAGAACATGTCGAGGAGCCAATCTTTGTGGCCAATGGCCATCGTGATATAAACTCCCCTCATACAGGCTGGGCTACCGCGTGATCACCCAGCGCTGCGAACCATGCAGATGGACATGTCTATGCCCAGGATCTCGGACCACGATTGGAAGCTCTTCCGGGAACAGAAGAAATAATATGCAAACGCAAAAATACTTGAAGAACCTGCTGCGGACCATGTCCCAGGCAGCGTCGAACCCGAAGCGCCGACAAGGTCCACGAGCGTCGTCCGCAGCGGGGGCCATGAGATCAGGCTCGCGGATGCGGCGAAGAGATGGCGTGGAAGTCCTTCGGGTGGACGACGCTCAGGCTGGGGCGACATTGGGCGCGCTGGCTTTGATCGCTCATTCGCCGCGGACAGCTGGCAGCGCTTTGAGTTCCCCCACCGAATGCCCGATGGTCAACGGCCTGACCCCAGAGACGGGGCTCCAGAATGCCAGCCTCCGCCTCTGCCGGGGGGCGCCTTCCAGTTCATGCGCCGCGAGAGTGAGTGCGAAGGCCTTGCCCGCTGCGGCTTTGACACAGCAAACCTGGATATGTCCGACGCAAGGTTGCTTCAGAACTACCCAGGCGGCCGTCCGTCAAGATGGCAAAATTCCACTGGTGCGCAAACGTTGCGTTTGCAAGGGGAAGACAGCCGTTCATCTGGGCCGATGCCCCCCGAGGCATCGGAATTACAGTCGATGGGCCGAAGCCCATGGCGGAGGCGCACAAGTCAACATGTACGAACAGAAGCAATACGAGAAGTGGTACAAGGATGAGATCACCAGGGTCGACCTTGACACCTCGTCCGACCTCGAGTCCGACGGGCAACATGAGTCAAGGGAGTCAGCGGGATCATATGAGGACAGCCATGCTGATGACTCACCAGGAGGAAGAAGAGCCGTCGGATGGGGTTGGCCATGCTGACATCCCACTGATCCAGATTGACCCTGGGACGAGGCCATGTCAGGCAGGGATCCCCGTTTGGCTTGGACTATTTCTTGTGCGAGGGAACGATGTCACTTCGCAGAAATTACGCTACCCAGGAACCCCGCACACTTAATCTAAATCTTATGTGTGTTTATATATGTATATCTATAAAATGTATGCGCAATTCTGCGTTCTGAGCCCTCGTCGCGAATGTTCCCCTATGTGTCATCCGACGCCATATTGCTTAAACCTCCTCCCTCTTCCTGGCCTTTTATCCTCCATCGAGGACAGATTCGAAGTGGCCACCGAGGGCCGTTTCCTGGGGCGGCAAAAAGCAATGAGGTATTGCACGACGATTTGCCACATCGCGCCTAGTCAGGGGGCCCACTGTTGAAGCTAATGCCAGTCAAACCCCTTGCGCAATCGCTCTAGGGAGCCTCTAGAGCGATCCTGTCTCCCTCCCTTTATGCTGCATTATCCCGCGCCCCTGCCTCTCTTTCTCACCTAGGCAGGCGTACTTTTTTTCTTAGCTTTGTCTCATGCGGTCTCCACGTCTGTCCCCGCGTCTCTTCGACGGAGAGTCTCTGAGTCGTGCCGCGCTTTGCGAGCGTGCGACGGATAGAGACCGCGCCCTTTGCGCGCCCCCCCTGGTGTCGAGGTGCCTTGCTTTGAGAGCGTGCGACGGATAGAGACCGCGCCCCCTGCGCACCCCCGGCGTCGAGGAAATGCCGCGCCTGCCGCGCTTTGCGAGCGTGCGACGGATAGAGACCGCACCCCCTGCGCACCCCCCTGGTGCCGGGGAAATGCCACGCCTGCCGCGCTTTGCGGGCGCGCGACGGATAGAGACCGCACCCCCTGCGCCCCCCCCCGGATGTCGTGGAAATGCCACGCCTGCCGCGCTTTGCGAGCGTGCGACGGATAGAGACCGCGCTCCCTGCGCGCCCTTCTGGTGCCGAGGAAATGCAACGCCTGCCGCGCTTTGCGAGCGTGCGACGAGAAAGCTTCAGATCCCAACCGGACGCGTGAGATCCCAACCGGACGGCTCAGATCCCAACCGTCAAGGACACGTGGGACGCGTGAGATCCCAACCACTTTGGAGCCTCTGCAAGGCTCCAAGCCTCTGCAAGGTTCGGAGAGCCACTACGAGCCTCTGAGAGATTCTGAGAGATTCTGAAAGATTCTGAGAGATTCTGGGAGATTCTGAAAGATTCTGAGAGATTCTGAGAAATTCTCAGGGATTCTCAGGGATTCTCAGAGATTCTGAGAAATTTTCTCAGAGATTCTTAGGGATTCTCAGAGATTCTCAGAGATTCTCAGAGATTCTGAAAGCTTCTGAGAGATTCTGAGAGCTTCTGAGAGATTCTGAGAGAACCTGACAGCTTCTGAGACATTCTGAAATATTTTGAGAGATTCTCAGAGATTCTCAGAGATTCTGGGAGATTCGCTAAGATTCTGAGAGATTCTCAGAGATTCTCAGAGATCCTGAGAGAATCTGAGATTGTGAAAGATTCTGACAGATTCTGGAAGACTCCTGCGAGATTTCTGAGAGATTCTGAGAGATTCTGAGAGATTCTCGGAAATTCCCGAGAGATTCCGAGAGATTCTG
>CAUYUJ010020678.1:105853-152458 GCA_963575745.1 Prorocentrum cordatum
TGTATGTATGTATGTCACGTCTGCCATGCTTTGCGGGAGAGGGAGGTGCGCGCGGGTGCGAGACGCGGGTGCGACGCGGCAGGGAAGAAAACCATAACCCCACGAAACATGTGGGGAACAAGCATATTTCGGAGGACGAGTTCAAGCAGCTCTACGCACAGTACGAGGGCCGACTGGACATCGGCGAACCCGGGCGGGAGCATGAGGAGTTACTTTACCAGGGTCTCTTCAATAATGGGAGGCGTCGTCTCCTCATGGCGACGGACATGTTCAAACGGGATAACCTGACAGCGATATCCCCGCCTCGTGCTCGTTCTGTTGACGAACTACACAACAACGGACCCGTGCTGGCGCGCCAGCGACTGGGCCGTGCATTGGTCAGTGACAGGTTGTCCGCCTACGCCGACTGCGTGGCCGACCCGCTCCTGGGCTACATCAGACGGCTGGGTCCAGTTTAGCGCGCCAGGGTGGGCCGTTTTCTCAGAGCCCGCTACAACGCAATCGAGAGCGAGATCTTACCTGGCCCAGACCATGATCGGGTGCCATTGTATCCTCATCTGCGTTCCAAGCTCCACGCCATCGCGAGTGAGTTGGGACGAGACGAAGCTCTACGATTGGGTGGGTTGTTGCTCCACCTGCTCCGTCACAGTTCAGCCCATGTGCTGAGCTCGGGAGGATGGGTGGATGTCGACGTGCTGATACGAATGTCGACGCACGCCGGCTACGACTGCCCGTGGTCAAGATTCATGCGCGCCATGTCTGTGCTCGACCCATTGGACATTCAAATGTTGGGAGTAGACATGGACTCGGCAGATACTGGCCCGACATCCCGTCCCATGGGCTGGGATAGCAGCTTTGCTGAAGTTGTCCTCGCAGGGGTTGGGGCGTCGGAAATCGCTGGCGACCCGGGCGCGGCTCTTGCCGACAGCGACGAAGGGCAAATCTTCGTGGTCCCTGCTATTCGTCCGCTCCTCGTCAGAGCTGTATAATGGCGACCCCTTGAGAGTCAATAGCCCGCGCAGGCGAAACGTGCGATACGACCCGAACATGAGCGAGAAGCACGGAGCGCTTCTATTGCCGATGTTTGCCGCGGATGCACGGGGCTGCGCCAGTACGGGGCTGTGGCCTTGACCGTCGCCCTGTCACCACGCGCGTCAGAGATCCGTGATCTGGACGCGCTGGAGGAGGTCTACGAGCCCCTGTGCTACGAAGAGGCTAAGGAACTGGTTGAACGAGATGTTCGGGAAATACATCCTGAGCTGGATGGCAACTTTCCAACGTTTCTCCACCAGGATGGCACGCAGAGGGCCTTCAACGGCAGTACCAACCAGTCCGTACTTGACTTCGATCCTACCATCATTGAAGGAACATGCCGAGCTACCGAGCTCAAGGCGCACTAAGGCTCATCCGCATTGGATTCTGCCATCGGGCCAAATCCTTACAGAGAGAACTCCTCAGTGGGAAGATATGTGGCAAATCTTTGCGGTGACGGAGGCCCCGAACAACAGATTTACGTGGCGCGTCGTTTACGACCAGCGTCTGACCATGCTGAAGGTCCTCCCTGTCTACAAAGCAGGGTGCGTCGACGTCCTGGAGCATAGCCGGCTGATCAGAGCCGGTTACCACGAGGATGGGCTAGCACATGGCAGGATGACGCGTGCCTCATCTGTCATCGGGGCACAAGTCCCGATGAGGCATGATGGCATGCGGAGAATTTAAAGAGGAATTCCTCTACGAGGCGGCCTTGTGGCAGCCCGACAAGCTTCGCCCTGCAATGGGCTGGAGAGACGTCGGAATGCTCCAGGATGAGCCCCCGAAACCCACCGATACGTTCCATGAACGTGGCGGTGGGGCGAACAGACAGAAGCCGAGAGCGGCCCGGATGCAGAATTCAGAGATCTCAGGCCCGTTGGCGAGAAATTTGGAAACGCGACAACCCGAAGGCGGCGCTGGCTCGCTACTACTCTGCAATGGCAGGAAAGACGGCTACCCTCTCATCGGAAAGGTCAGTATTCGCATGGGTCCCGTCATCGCCCGCGGACAAACGCCCTCCCATGGCAATGGGGCGCGCGAAGTCAAAGGGCATGAGCTGGCACGCAGGTGGACGCTCTACCAGGAGCACCGCGGTCAGCGGCCCGCCGGCTACAACGCCACGTGCCCCTCATGGAAATGGTGGGCTTACTTGTCCAGACGGGTAGATCTGACCGGCTAAGGCACAGACGTGGGCATCCTCAGCGTTTTCGATTGGGATGCCACGGACCCCGATGCTCGCGGCGAGTTCATTCCCAGCGCGGGATGGGGGGCCTGGTGTCATGACAACTGCCACGACCTGCCGCGGACAATATATGACCTCCGGGGCGATTCAAGAGGATATTGAATGCCACTGGCAGCCAAATGAGGAATTGGCCGGCATCGTGGAGGAGGAGGATGGAGAAGAAGACAACCTCCAGAGAACAAGAGCGCATCGCTCGGCCTCGGTAAGGCCATCTGCTCCTGCCCATGGCAGACGTGGCAGATCCCACAGCCGCACGAGGCGCGTGCGATCAGGAGACGCGCCCGGGGCATTTGGTGGGCGCGCCATGCGCAGACGAGATAGGTCTTACGCTCCACATCGCGACGTCCACTATGCTGTTTACAGCGTCAAGAGGGCGACCGAGGAACTCGTCGCGTACTTCGCCGCCACGGGAGAGCCAGAGGAACACCATCAAGCGATCGACGTGCCTACCTGTGAGGCAGGGGTCCGTATGATGTGATATGAGCCACCAGAGTTCTCCGTCTACGATCCCGACTTACGCTCGTCGGAGATGGGATGGATGTCGGAGCAAATCTACAGAGTAGCCGTCGAGCTCACCAAGGACTTCAGATGGGCAGAGATCGACGGAGAGACTGCGGATGAGGACGCCATGCGTATTCATCTTGCGGAAGTGGAGCAACATCGAGCAAGTTTGCTACGTGAAGCTCACCTACTCAAGGCTCGTCGCGAGATGCTGGGCCTCGACTTCCGAGATATCTACCAGCATCGGGCAGACGTACCGGTAGTCTCTACCGATGCCCTTAAGATTGAGGCGTGCATGCAGTACCTGCGGCAGTCGGAAGCGAAGGCGCTCAGACGCGGACTGCGACTGGCGCCAGACACTTTCCAGCGCGCCGCGGTTGAGCGGTGGTCGCTGCATATGTACGAGGCAGCGGTATATGCTCTCAACATGTGACAAAAACAACACGGGGTGGCGACGCTAGAGCCTGAACAAGAGCGCCCTCCCGGTTGCCCGCGGCACGAGTGGCGCAGAGAATTCAACAGAGGGTGACGACCGCCAGTTCGGGGCGCTCTGCCAGCCGCAAACGCGCCCTCAGTCGTCCTTTCATGCGGGGGGACAGGGTGGCCGCATCATCGCGGACTGGGGTTGGCAAAGGAAGCGCCCCGCGTCATGCGGCCCCTCCACCTCCAGAAGCCGCAGGGACAGGCCGGGGCAAACGTGCCCGCGCAGAGGGGGGTAACCGCACACCGTCCCCGCCTTCGGTGAAGGCGCGGCCATGCCGCTACACGGACATTCGCGAATCGGCCCCAAGCGGTTCCGCTTCATCCGAGCCCCAGCGCAACCGGCCCGACTCCACCCCGCGACCTTGGCACGATCGGAGGCAAAGCCGACCCCCAGCAGATCGAGCCAGGCCGGGAGCTTTTGGAGCGCGTGGATGGGGCCCCTCCAGCCAGGCCGGGAGCAGAGGAGCGGGCAAGAACGACCGCGGCAAGGGCGGTCGCGACAGCTGGGGCGATCGCCGCCACGACGCGAGGGGCTGGCCATGGCGACGCGGCGACGGATGGAACCGGTGATAGCACCAGACGCCCATGGCGAACTGGTGGCTAAACCGGCAAAAGCACCTTAAGCCCATGGCAAAATGGTGACCTCAACGAGGCGCGCGGGGCTGCTGACGGCTGTGTGAGCCTCGCGCCCGGGCTTGCCCGCATTCGGCGCCGTCGGAGACGTTGGGTCCCGATGGTGCTGCGTCGGCCCCGGCCAGCTACTTCGGCCGGGTCGCCGCGGGGGGAGTCGTTGCCACGCGCTCCCTGCCGCCGTAGATGTACGAAAGAGCGCGTTCTACCGCTGCCGGCGGAAAACAGGGGGGGGGTCACTACTGGTTCGAACCCTCCCCCTCCCCCCTCCGGAAAACCGGGGGGGGGCGCTGCGGGTTCGACCCCCCCCCAGCTCGTCGTGAAAAGGGAGGGGGGGCCACTGCGGTTCGACCCCCCCCCCCTTGGAAAACGGGGGGGGGGCCCACTGCCGGTTCGAACACCCCCCCCCCTCCTCGAAAACCGAGGGGGGGTGCGGACAGTGGTGGGGGCGGTGGTGGCGGGGACAGTGGTGAGGGGGCAGCGGGACAGTGGTGGCGACAGTGGGACAGGTGGGGGCTGTTGTGGTGGGGGCAGTGGTGAGGACAATGGCGGGGACAGCGGGGGCAGTGGACAGTGGTGGGGACGGTGGTGGTGGGGAAAGTGGCGGGGACAGGGGGAGGTGGAAACAGTGGGGCAGTGGAGGGTACAGTGGTGGTGGGGACAGTAGCGAAGGCGGTGGCGAGGACGGCGGTGGGGCAATGGGGCAGAGGTACAGCGGGGACAGTGGTGGTGACAGTGGGGACAGTGGTGGGAACAGTGGGACAGCTCAGTGGGACAGCGGAGTGGGGCAGTGGGGACAGTGGGGATAGTCGGGCAGTGGTTGGGGCCGTGGAGAAAATGGGGAGAGTGGAACCGTGGTGGGAACAGTGGTGGGGGCAGTGGGGACAGTGCGACAGTGGTGGGAACACTGGTGGGAGCAGTAGGGACGGTGGTGGAACCAGTGGGGACAGCGGTGGTGAGGACAGTGGTGCTGGGAACAACAGTGGGGGATGTGGCGCGGACGGTGGTCGGGACCGGGGGTCGTTTGCTGGCGGTGAGTGGGGGGGGGGGGTGGGGGGGGGTTCGAACCCCCCCCGGGTTTTCCGCGGTTTTCGAGGGGAGGGGGGGTTGGAGGGGTTAGGGGGTTTGGGGCGAGGGGAGGGGGGGGGGGGTTCAGCAAGGGGGGGGGATTTTCGGAGGGGGGGGGTGGGCCCCCCGGGTTCCGGAGGAAGAGGTGGGCAATTTTTCCACAGTAAAGCGGCGGTGGATCACGCTCCCTCGTGTGTACATATGTGCGCTGACTTGAACATTACCTTGGCTGATCGAAAGCTATATGGGATCAAAGAGAAATGACGCGCGCGCGCCCCGCATTCCCTTTTCTCCTTATCCGCTTAGCGGACCGTCGAACCTCATACTTCAACGGCTACCGCCGATTTCTCTGCCGCCATGGTCTCTC
The DNA here is from genome assembly GCA_963575745.1 of Prorocentrum cordatum. Lineage (NCBI taxonomy): Eukaryota > Dinophyceae > Prorocentrales > Prorocentraceae > Prorocentrum > Prorocentrum cordatum. Next base: position 111,178 of record CAUYUJ010020678.1, read on the forward strand.
GGGAATCCTCGAGCCCAAGGCGCTCCTCGGAACCATTGCATTGCTAGGAGCACCACATTTACCACCTGTACAGCCTGATCACTTTGGCCCTGTTGGGCATAACTTGGGTAAAGATTGGATGTGGAGGAAGGTGTCGGAGGGTGGGGGAAGGGCTGAGAGGGAGGAGGATGAGGAGGAAGAGGGTGGACGAGGAACAGTGTTGGGGAGGAGGAGGAGGATGAATGGGAGAAGGGGGAGTGGGGGGAGGATGAGGAGGAGTAGGAGGAGGCGGAGGCGGAGGCGGAGGCGGAAGAGGAGGCGGAAAAGGAGGAGGAGGAGGAGGAGGAGGAGGAGGAGGAGGAGGAGGAAGGGAGATAAGGAGGAGGAGGAGGAGGAGGAGGAGGAGGAGGAGGAGGAGGAGGAGGAGGAGGAGGAGGAGGAGGAAAAAGGAAGAGGAGGCGGCGGCGGAGGAGGAAGAGGAGGAGGAAATAGGAGGAAAAGAGGAGGAATAAGTGGCAATACTCGCAGGGACTTCATTTCAGCAGTCCACAGTCGACAGGAGGAGGAGGAGGAGGAGGAGGAGGAGGAGGAGGAGGAGGAGGAGGAGGAGGAGGAGGAGGAGGAGGAGGAGGAGGAGGATGGGGGAGGGGGAGGAGGAGGAGGAGGAGGAGGAGGAGGAAGGAGGAGGAGGAGAGGAGGAGGAGGAGGAGGAGGAGGGGAAGAGGAGGAGGAGGAGGGGACGAGCAGGGGGGGAGGAGTGGGAGGATGCGGTGAGGCGGAGGTGGATGTGGAGGGACTTCTGGCGTGTACGCAGTCTATCGGCGGTTTTCCAGCTTCGGGATGCCTTTCGACAGCTCGCCTCGCCGAGAGCGTACCCGGGGTGTGCCCGAATCGTCCCCGACAGTAGCCGGAGAACCATGACCCGAAAGCCACGAGGCAAAGTTAGGGGGATGGGGGGGGGGGGGGCACGACGGCGGTGCCTCTTCCCTTCCACCCTTGCGCCCTCATGTCCCTCCTCCCTCGGGATTTGGTGTCTTATTTGTTCCTATCTCTGTTTCTCCATCCTCCAGCATTCTGCGAGCTTGAGCAGAGATCTTCCGCTGCAGGAGTACAAGCCAGAAAACGACCTGAAGCCCAACGACACCAGGTTCCCGTACCCAACTGAGATCGAAGGACCGTCCAAGGTACACATGGAGGGGAGCAGAAGGAGGGGGAGAAGTAGCAGGAGGAAGTTGTGACGGCAATGCACATTTCTCGACGCTCACGCTGCCGTCGTATCGTCGTAAGGTTGCGTGCTTTCAAGAGGTGTTATGTCGTCGACGGTTGTTGAATGCACGCTGCCTGTTCTATGCCTTTCAGGGCCTTCGTCCGTCGAATGGATTACCTCTGCGATCATCTTGGCCAGGACGCTCAAATAACGCCAGCTGTTGCGACACCGCGCGCGGGGCACTACACGCACGGCGCTGGGCACAAAGCGCCCCCACGCACGGCACCGTGCGCAGGGCAAGCAGAGATGGCAGGCTCACGCTCGGCCTGTGAGCGCGCCCCGGCACGCACACGCTGCCACGGGTGTGGCGCAAGGCGCCCCACAGGAGGCACGCTGCGCACCGAACGCGGCACACAACAGCATGCGTATGGCACCTGACAGCAGGCGCACGGCGCCAAGGACGGATGCGGGGACACGGCATCGGGCATGCAGCCTTCGACTCAGAGCACCGGGCGCAGCGCACCACGCAGGCAGCAGCTGTCATGCCACAGCAGGTGCGCGGCTTGCGGCACAGGGCACCGTGCACACGGTGCCACGCACAAAATGCGGTACTACGTAGGTGGCACCATGCACGCAGAAAGCTATCGAAGGCGCCTTCGGCGAATCACCGACGCTCCTCGTCCTTTGGAAACCGCCCGTGTGGCCAATCGTTGGCGCAACGTTTGGCCAAGTTAGTGGATTATTTCCCTGGAACCACCGTGGAAACCCTTGTCGGGGCCCTCGGGGGCCGGGGGCCTCCTGGGGGCCTCTGAGAGGCCTCTTTGGGGCCTGCTGGGGACCCTGTGGGGGCTTTTTGGGGGCGTCTTGGCGGTCTCCTCGGGGTTTCATGGGCAGTCTTGGCCCAAATTTGATTGTGCTTCACCGCGAGGCACACAATCGCTATCGATACCAAAAGGATATTCCTCTTGCTTAAGATGGCACATCCTCTCCTACTGGGACTATCGTTAGTACGGTACAACAGAGCTGGAGATTGGCTTCGCCTAGGGCTAAGCTGCTGGCTGGGCCTCCCAGCCTCCTTTCAAATTCGGTAGCGGAACTGGCCTATGTTGGTCAGCTTTCGCTCTACTCCTCACTATCCACGGCACTATCTGGTGGACTACGGACATGGTGGAACATCAGGGTGCAATGGGTTTGCGCGGAGGAATGTATATAGCTACGCAATACCGCAAGGACATTTGCAGCGATACCTCTGCTCAAGCGGAGGTTTCTTACTTACATCATACATCCCTGCGCTTCTACACTCCTGAAGTCCACCCACCGATTCCACTTGGACATGTTTCCGAATATCTAACGCATGGAAACTTGCGATATGAAATACTGCCGCCTCCAGCCCCACGCAGACTTACGACTACCCAGCGGAAGTCCCGACCGACTACATCCGATTACGACCTACGAGGCCATTGGACAGGTGTTACTATGTTTGGTCTCGCGTGGGTCGCTATCGGGTGTGCGGTAGGACATATGCGTGGCGGAGACGCCGCAATAATGACCGGCCCTCACTGGGATCCAGCCGGGCAGGTACCTTTTTGCGAAGTCGCCCGCGAAGTACATGCCTGGATCAACGTGACCACAGGCAATATGACGCCTTCCCAGCAAGCTGCAGCTCTGCAGCGAGAGTTGGGAGGTATCGCGCGGACCATATCCAGGAGAGTCCTTCCATCAGTTATCAACTTTGGCGTCAACATAGGTGGCCGCCATACTGACGGCGTCACCTACATCATGGTCCTCTTAAGCACGAAGTTCGAGAATTTAGAAGAGCGCCGATTCAACTCTGGTGCGGCTCTCATTGATTTCCGAGCCAATGCGGGAGAACGCCTCGACCAGACGTTAGCACGGTTTGATATAGCCCGCTATGAAGCTGAAACAGCCGGCTTCAACGCCCCCAACTTCCAAATCCTAGCAGTGATTTGTTTCAGAGCGTTTGGAGTGGGGACATCGCGTGCGCAACAACTCCTGCAGCCTCTAAGCCACCACATGCCGAGATGCCAGCGACAATTTGACGCTCTACTTGGACGTATGAGGCCACGTGCTCACATTGCTGAGAGAACCCCTGGCAAAATTGGTGGTATCTTCAGTCACGGTCATCGAACCGAGACCTTCCACGTGGGGGCTAACGCAGGGCAGCCTGCCAACAACGTCTGGAATGATGATCCACGACCAACTGAGACCACTACGCTGTTGGCTCAGGATGGTGGAGCGGCCTCGGGGTCGCAAGACTCCTGGGCCAGGCTTCGGTGACCGCCCGATGCGGTTTCCCCCATGCCAGCCATGGCCCCAATGGGATCAGCGGGGCAGCCCGCCGAGTCCGACTTCGACTCCGGTACTGTAACCGATGCGTCTGCAGACGATGAAGCTACAGCCCTTGCTGAGTCTGATATGCCAACGTACCTTACTGAAGAGCAACAAGCGCAATGGTTATTTTCAGGCTACCAAAAACACAAGCGTCGCTGGCGAAGATTCATCAAGACACCAGTCCGAAAGGCAAGGCGTCTCGCACGACGATCGCTTAAGGGGGAGGGCGAAGGTCGAAGTAGAGGTAAAGGTAATTGTCGGCGATTGCATGGTAGAGGCATACTAGCATTCTTAGCATCTCTTGCTCGACCTCAGCATCGGGCAATGCTTCTTGGGACTGGCAGAAACCGCAGGCATTCATCGGGGAAGGGCAATGGGCGACGGGGGAACCCAAAGGATACCAACGGTAAAGCTATGGAGTGCGACATATGCCACAGCGCGCAGCATTTCTGACGCGAATGCCCTCGAGGTGATGGAAGAGGCAGGGGTCCGTCAGTACATTTGGCCCAAACAGATTCCGATATATAATATGTTGATTGGGGGTTTCTTTTAGCTCGCCCTGCCGATAGTTCAGCCACAGTTGTTAATGTCACGGCTGCCGCGCATCTCATCGCCAGTGAGGCCCTCGAGAATTGCGCCGACGAGCTGTTCGAGGAGGTGTTCGCTGGCCACGACGACGTCGATTTGGCAGAATGGCTGGGCATGCCCATCGCTGGGCAACCTGCAGATGTCGAATTTGACGAGAATTTCCACGTGCCCGCCGAAGGAGATGCCGACGTGGCGGGGGCGCCCGCAGCTGCAGAAGTTACCATTTCTTCAACAGGCGAGGAAATGCAGTCAATGCTATCCTCGGGTTATTGGAAATCCGACAGCAACGGAATTCAGTGATGGTGATCCTTTTGCGGGGGAACCCTCGAGGCGCTGGTGATCTATCTGGGCGCATTCCATAGGAGCTTGGTCATGCAGAAGAACTTCGATATATTATTCTTGATTCAGATCGGCCCATGAGCCGCCAGGGGCGATCGGCAAGCCGCGAGGTCTGGGGGAAAAAGTATCGCGACGACGACGAGGGCGAATGATGGGGAGATAGCGACCGCGCGAAACCTCGCGGTCGGATCCCCAGTCGCTCACCTTCTCGCGCGCGTGCCCGCTCCAGTGGCGCGCTCTAGCGGTCGTCGGCGCCCTCGTCTTCTGGATGCGGGAACTGCGAAGGCCCCGCCATGGCAGGCTAATGGGCCAGCCACCCCCCGGAGGAGGGGGCGCTCGCGGGGGCGCCCGCCTCGAGAGGGCCAACCGCGAGAAGAATAGACAGAGGGCGGGAGTCAGCGCCTTGTTGGCTGCGCAGAAGCTGGATTCAGCGCGTGCCCCCGGAAAAGATGAGAATCGATTTGGCTCAGGGTTGGACCGGGCGCCAGATCCGTCGCTGGTCTCCCCTTCGCAATGTCAAACGAAATGAGGGCGGCAAGATCGTTCGCTCGACAGGGGCTGGGCCTGTTAAAACACAAGAAAAGATTGGCGCGCGCAACCTCAAGAGAGCTATCTTCGAGGAGAGGAAGCTCTACATAAACGTTGTCCTCATGGCCCGAATGTGCTGACCGCGGGTTTGGCTGCCGCATGAGGCGCCCATCAAGAAGCCCGTTATATATATATATGTATATATATATGTATGTATGTGTGTATATATATATATGTATTTATATATATATATATACATGCATCTATATATTGAATAAAAGGCACCGTGGGATTGGTCTCATGGTGATGGTCGGGGTCGCTGCACCGACCCTAGTGCAGCGCCATATGAGGAGCAGCTGACGGAGAGCGACTACGACCGCGCCACAGCTGATGAAATAGCCCGATCAAATGTCACCTCTTCATCATTTGGCGCAGTTCCATCGCGTTTCGCACGCAGGGGAACCTGCCGATCATAAACCGCAAGAAGAATATGATCAACAAGAAGCTGATGAAGATGAAGATGACGAGATGGCCGAAGAAGTTGCCCCCGCGGACGCGGCCCCTGAAGGGCGCGCGTCGGGCGATTCCGGTGTTGCGGACGCCGCGTGCCAGTCGAGCACTTAGATTGATCCTGGGTATGTTGTTACTGGAGCGATGGACCTCTCCCCCGATTGGCGGATTGCTTACCGCGCTGAAGGTGTAGGCTGGCTAAAAAGCATTGAAGAATGACCCAGCGCCGCCAGGTTCCTTCTTGCAGGGAAACCAAAGACCACTATTTAGAACCTGGCCCAGAACGCCAGATGGTCGCGATTCCCGTGCGACGTGGGCCCGGGGCACCGGCAGTGGCCGCGGCTAAGGCAGCTCCCAAGCCGATGCCAGGGGCATCCCTTTGATGATTCTCCATCTTCGGATTCATCAAGTCCGTCGATTGGCCCTGATCAGTTCAGGCCTAAAAGGAAGAAGCGGAAGAGCCCAGATGATCCTAACCCTGGAGACAGTAAACAGCAGCGATCTGCGGGGCAACCTGCTGACCGACGTCGATCCAGAGGACCAGCAGCGGCTGCCGCCGCAGCTGCATTTCAAGGCACCAGTACTCCTACTCCAAGGAACCTGTGCCACGTCACGGCCCTGCACCAGGTCGGACGCACAGGATTGGCTGGGTGCCCTCGCTGGAAGGAACAACAAGGGGTGCTTCCTCAACATGGCGTGGTACCGAAAAGCTATTGGCAACCTCGTCGAAGGCACCAGGAATGGCTCCCAAAGATAAGAAAGTCGAGTCCTACAGCAGCAAGGAGAAGAAATGCCAGGACTACGACATCAGTGCCCCGGAAGGAACTCCTCGGGCGCCCAGGGGAACTGCTGGCGCTGCCATGTCGGCGGCGAACGCGCCGGCACCTGCCGCATCAGTGGCAGCTCGGCGTCCAGCGGGGCAACCTGCTCAGAGTTCCGCGGGGCAACCCGCTCAGAGTTCTGCGCGGGAGCCTGCCCTCGCTTTGGAGATGCCAGTGGGCTGCCGAGAGTACTGGGGCAAGTTACGCGCGTCCAATCGTATGAAGATCAACCCAGCATATCATCCTCAGATTGATGACGGGTCTGATCGATACAAGGCGGTGCAGGTCGACTTCGTGGGCACCGCCATTCATCGTGGCCAGGACGCGCATGCGCGCCAGACAGTGCGCAACTTCCTGCGTGAACGCCCAGCACCCGCGCGCGATTCTGAGAAGGAATATCTGATTGGGGCCCTCGAAGCAGGAGGTATCAGAAAGCCAGGGTTCAGTAGTGAGAAGCAGCGTCGAATTTCAGAGTGGCTTGCGACTGCCCTTCGTCGCGAACCTTTTCGTTCAGGCCGTCTTTCTGACAGATTTCTGCGGGGGGTACCATCCTATGATGAGCGCGATGGATGGGCTAAGTTGTCGCAGTTGCTCGACCGCTGGCCAGTTGAAGGACGTGGGAATTCTGGAGACTGTGCGCCAGAAACTCAATGACCAACACTGGGCACGCCAGGCTTTAGCTGTGCTGGACCTGATTAGCATGGTCGATCACACTGGAATGCAGAAGAAGAGGCTGCAGCTCAAGAAGTGTAAGTACACCTCCGAGTCGCGCGACGCGCGCTTCATCCGTCCAAGTAACGGACACAGCAGCCCTGGGATAAGGTGCCCTTAATCATTGTATATCAGAATTACGGATGTGATGGTTCCAAGTGCGCCTTGTTATTTCATCCATGGTACCCAGTGGGGAAATATTCCCAACATACTCAGTGTCGGATTGCAATGCCGCGCCGACGACACCAGCAATGAGAGGGGCAGACAGTTTGTACATGTTTGCCCATACGTTCCTGGTGATTATCGAATCCAGTCCGGTCTGCGCGTTGATCCCGAGGTGTTGGTCATGGTTAGTTCGAAGAACCTGCTTCGGGGCAACGTGCCGATCTGGCGCTCAGCAAATGACATCATAATGCCAGCAGGCCGTGGCGGCAGAATTCCTCCGACCCAATCGTTCAGCTCATCGGTATTTTTCCCGACGAGTACAACCGTGTGGGACATGTACGGTCAATCTCTTACAGCTGCGAGATAGCAGTCCACCGTATCCAGGTGGTACTACTTCAATCGAACAGATGTGCGACTATCAGAATGACGCATCATCTTTGAGAGATAGGTTCATCCCAAAGACCCCCTACAAGTTGAAGTGTCCCGAACTGGCTCCCATCCAGGAAGTCGTTCGCAACTGTGCTCATGATACAGGGCGCGTATCAAGCGGGGACACCTGCAGGGGGGCCTGATGGATCATGGATACAGGCTCGGAATGCGGATGTGCCAGGTATTACTTCAAGTGGCATTTCGCCCCCCGACACGCTGTTCGCCGACGACCCGTGGCGTGCTCAGGTACAACAGCTGCCAGTACCCGCAGGGCAACCTGCTTCATTTGTTCCAATGAGCAGAGCCACAACTCCATTCGGCACTCCACAGAGTGCTGGGAGCACCAACAAACAGCCTACAGGCGAGGCTCCAAAGCAGTCGAATGGACCCGCAGCTCTATCTGGCTTACAGGCGACATCGCCATTTGCATCGCCGCGTCCACATGCGGGGCAACCTGCTTCTCCTGACCACCATGCTGTACAAAGAACCGAGAGTTTGGTTGGTCAGCAAGAATGGATGTACCAGCAGATGCGTGAAGCCGCTCAGAGTATGCGTAGGGTTGGCATTGACCTCCCTAGCGCTAACTGGACGCCGCCTTGGAAGTATGTTCCGGATCCAGATCCATCACCGGACAACCCCGCTCGGTTTGGATACGTGCTAGCATTTTTCAGTCTTCCGACATGCGACCCAACGGCTGCCGACCGCCCCACAGCAGCACCGATGGACTACCCAATTTATCCGGACTATCACGCTCCGGTAAGTGGCGTTCCCCGAGTGGGGGCACAGCCCGAAAGCCCGTGTGTACGGGCGACGGCCGACGACTTCTACCAGTCTCAGCTGACGCGTGGCTCAGGGCATGCATCAGGTGTGCCAGGCCAGATCCCTCACTGGTTATCTGGCCGCCCCCAAGATGTGCAGCAGCAGGCCCCAGGCCTAGTAGTGCCATCGTCCATGGGGGGGGGGTGCGCCCTGAGGCCCTAGCCGCCCATGAGGCGCAGCAGGATAACATGGCGATGCAATCTGCCCGCCAGCGTCGCAACCAGGAGCGTCAGGCTAACAGGATGCTGAGCCGTGCGGGGCAACTTCTTATTTCCCATGCAGCAGGGGCACCTGCGATCAGTCCAGCCGCGCTCGCAGCAATGCAGCTGCCGAAGGTTTCACCGATTCGATACGAAGCTGGTGAGACCACTTCTGGAGCGTCAGACGCGTATCAGGCCATCGGCAACACCGCCCATCATCAGCGACGGCGACTTCAAAGGTGTGCCATATGCCTGGACCATCTCATGAACCACGGTAAAGTCTGGGGGCTCCAGTGCGGCCACATATCCCACGCGCCGTGCTGGGATCGAGTTGCACGTGCTCATGTGGATAGACAGTTGGTTGGGAACATGGAAGGTTCCGCAACTGAGGCCCCTGCGCCATATGCAGGGGTGGTGGCTTAATCGCAGCCGAGATCAGGAGTCACTCGACCGTCATGAAGGTATACTCCGAGGGGCGAACGAACTCAGGGACCTCCGTGAAGAGCTCAACCGCGTCACGGCGATGATGACGAGCAGCGCGGTAGTCTCAACAGCGACGCCAGCGGGGCAACCTGCATCATCTGCCAAAGCGGGGCTAGTGATGGAGGCCACCACGCCTGCAGGGGCACCTGCTGTGGACACGCCTATGCCACTGGTAGCAGAGACCGCTAACAATGCAGGGGCACCTGCTACGTCAGCACCACCTACGGTGCCGGTCAATGACACGTGGTTGAGGCGTATGGAGAGGGCTACTGACAGGAGCGCTCAGTGGCTTCAGTCTCCACGCACGTACATGCCATCTGGGCGAGACATTCGTCCACGCAGTCAGCGTAGTACAGAGAGCCCAGTGAGCGTGCGTAGTGGTAACAGCGCGATATCCGAACGTGACATGCTGCATGCTGTGTTTTGGGTAAATACAGATTGCCAAATGTGCATGCGCGCAGACGAGGATACGTTTGTGAACCTGCCCACTACCTCTGCATCACGCCCATGCATATATGACCAATTTCCAACAGCCTGGATCTGTGAATAGAATCCTACTACGGAAGAAGAGGCTCGTGGATATATGAACGTCTTTACATCTTTGTCACGGACCGACTGGGTGTTGGAGCAGAGGCGCCGCAAAGGCATGCATGGTACGACATTGTCTGAAGTGCCAGAACTATGTAGTGAACGCCACGAACTAGCCTTGGCAGCTAACAGTGGAATTATGAGAAATGGTATGCTGACTATTCTCTTGGATATTGGCAGTGAAAGTACTATTCTTGGTGTAAAGATGGCACAGACCTTCGAACGGGTATCTCGTTCCCACGGACACGCCATCAAGAGGCTGAACCTGACGAAGAGGCTCTACGTGTCCGGAGCGGGACATGGCACCGCGATGCGCGACAAGTCCCTGCGCTGCAAGATTGCGTTCAAAGCAAGGGGGCATCCGGCGGGGGCACCTGCCGTGCCGAAACTTGACACTTACTCAGCAAATGTAGCTGAGGGTTCTGGGGAGAACCTCCCGGCTATCCTGGGTCTGAGGAGCATGTCCAACATGGGGGCCATCCTGATCCTGGGGCAGGGGCACGAGAAGATGATCATCCCTGGCGTTGAGATGTGCAATATTTTACTTTGAAAAGGGTGCCAGAGTGCTTGATTTGATGAAGACTCCTTCTGGACATCTGTCACTCAAGGTCGACGAGTGCGGGGCTGCTGCTGAAGATAAAGGGTCGACGTCGTTTACTATGACGGCGAATCTTCAATGCGAAGATGATCCGTTGCTTGTTAAAGAGGCATCTGATCCAGAGCCAGCCGTCGGGACACGTGCTATGAGCGATGCTCATGCGTGTATGATGTCACAGGATACCAAGGGCATCGGCTCGTCCATCAACGAGGAGATGTTCACATTCACGATCCAGTCTTTGGTGAATAACACCTTGAAGACTTGGCGTCGCAGGAATACGTGCTTCGGGGGCGCCCCGACCGCGGCCGGCAAGGACTTCGCTTTGCGCAATTTACAAGCGAAGATATATCAGGCCATCTACGAGGAGGGCACGAAGTGGACGCCGCCCTGTGCACATGCAGGGACACCTGCGGAAGGAGATGATGCCGCTGAGAAGTTTGATATTTCTACTTCGAGCAGCGGCCCTGCAGCGCAGCATGGCACAGGCATTTGGACGCCCCCATCGCCAAACGAGTGACGGGGGCAGGCGCGCGCCACGGCCACTCGCGCTTGCTCCGACAGGCCGAAGACTCAGGTACTGTCCGCAAACGGGGGGAAACCTGCATTCTTTTCCCACGCGCCGGCTGTGCTCGCCAGGGACAGTGACCAGCCCGGCTGCGCGGCTGCCGCGGACAGCAGTGGACCCGGCTGTGTGGCCGCTGCAGAAAATGAAAGGTCATCGCATCATTGTCACTCTCGCGCATTTGTAATTGAAGATATACGGACAGCTTGCGCTGAACTCCGAGCCCGTGGCTACATGTGTGACCGCATTACGCGTGCAGAGGTCGTGACTTCCACTGGTACAGAGTATTTGTTTGCTCTACTCTCGGGTGATTACCAACTGTTGTGGGTGGCAACACCTGCTGATTGGTAAGTGAGACTGCCTGGCAAGCGGGCAGGGCCACATTGCCAGCGCATCCAAGATTTGATGACCAAAGCTCGGGCTCTACGAATGACTATTGCGCTTGTGGGGCCACCAGGATATTTCTGGAAGCGAGGTCCCATGCGAGACGCTATTGAAGATCTGGATTTACAAGTCATGCGTGTGCGGTTCTGCCGCATCGGCCTGGAGTACGATCGTTCTAATGCGTTGCCCAGCGGGTCATGTCTGCAAGTGGCAACTACCTGTGCGCGCATCCCGACCGACCTATGGCGATTCACATGCGAAACAGCAGGGAAACCTGCACAACCTACTGAGCATGTCCTGGGTTGGCACGGGCAAGGAGCTCGGAAGGCCGAGTGGCGCAACAAGGCGCTAACGATCATGACCGCAAGGTTGATCGATCAGATGGATTTACACAAGACGCAGAGAAATCGCACAAGCGCTGTGCATCTTAGTATCCACGCTCGAGTGGATCAAGGAGCTCGAACTTACGTTCAGTCTCTTAAGAAAGGCCCTGAGTGGGGCCATGTTGTCTGACGGGCAACGAGGAACTTGGGCGACAACACGATCATGCAAGACATCAAGACTCACGCCCAGCCAATCGGGCACAACTACAACACGCGATTACCTAACGGTGTTACCAACATCCGTACTCGATTGTACTGGGAGCAGCCGGAACCGGCTCTCCTCGGACACGGGAGCTCACGTTCACGCTCAAGGCGACTGGCGGTCATCGATGACGATCGTTTCCCTCCTCCTTCGATGGAGCGCGGCCGCGTGCTCCCCTCTATTCCCGAATTTCCGACGCTCAGTTCACCTGAGACTGAAAAATAAACAGCACGCCAACCGATGCCAGAATTAAACAAAAAGAAAACAGAAAGCAGACAAATAAGCAGACATCAAACCACGCAAGATACCTAAAGTAGTCGAAGAAGGCAACGACGACTGTGGAGATGACCTGAAAGGACTCGGATGCAGTGCGTACTACACCGGCGTACCTCTTGACTCCGACACGGAATGTGACGATGAAAAGGACGCATTCATCACTTTACTTGCGGGGCTAGCTGCTGAATCTTACGCAGATGTATTCTCCATAATCCCCACTCTGTGTAGTGGACGTCACAACAGGGTGGATATGCTGGAATTGCGTGGAGGAAATGGAGGCATCTTTCATCTAGCATTCAGCCGAGGTCTGTCCTCAGGGGGAACGTACTTTTGTTGACCTTGGTAACAGGGATGTTCAAGATGCAGTGATGCACTACCTGGGCGTTTGTTTTGTCAAAGTTGTCATGCTACAGCCCAGCTGCAGAGGGTTGCCTTCCCATTTCAATGCGCAGGTTAACTACGATGCTTGGTATGCACATCATAAACAGGATTTGCCGCATATCAGGTTCTGTGGGAAGGTGGCTATACGCCAAATCGACTTTCGACGATTTTCTAGAACGACCAGTGGGTATTGGGGTGGATCCGACGCCACCGTGGACTACGTTGGCCAAAAGCAAGTGCACCTCTAAGGTGAACATGGATCAATGCACTACTGGATCACGCGACTCCCATGGGGTACTGATACGAAAGCCGATTGAGTTCATGGCCAACGATCGTCTTTTAATCACCCCTTTGGAACGAAAGCGATGTACTGGCCATCGTCGACATGCGTCGGCATGTAACAGGGAACTGTCCACGGCTGCACAATATACTCCAAGGATGCAGTCGCTTTTTGTCGATGCCGTTCCGATCGCACACGATCTCTTCCAGGTAACTCGTGATCCTTCCCATGGCCACACTTATTCGTCCACCGTGCTGGTCACCAACGCGAGGGGATGCGACTTGGACGATCCGAGTCTCCCTCGGCAACCTGATGGCTCGATTGCGAGACCATCCTCGGGAGGGCTCGGGTGTCCCGCATGCGCGGATAATGTTAACGTGCGTTCTCCCTCACATGACGGAGATCCGAGACATTGCAGGTGGTGCGATATGGGCGACTACACTTGGGAATGTCCGAGCTGAAAGAAGAACTACGGTAAAAAAAAAGCATTGACACGTTTTAACACCTGGCAATGGTAAGTTTGCCAAGCCTTGGGAGCTGCCCGACAATCATGGACAGGTACCACCGGTTCCTGCCGAACCGGCAGCAGGACCTGCACCGCCAGCTCCTGCTGAGCCAGCAGCGCCACCTCCCGAGGCGCCAGCCGCATCACCACTCACGCGGCTAGGAGCACCAAGACCCGGCTCAAGAGCTGGATCCACAGCGAGTGCGCGCAGTCGGGACAGTACTGCAGACATGCTGCTGAACCTGCTGCAGGGCAACCTGCCTCGAGTGGAGGTGGTAGTGCAGATGACTATCTCCGACTGCCACAGGTTAGAGTCAGACATGGTCGACAACCAGGTGGAGGCACCTCCTCCACCGCCAGCGGGCAACCCTGCTGCGCGACCACGACTACCAGACAGGTCACGGTTTGATGTACAATTCAGTCTACAAAACTTACGAAGCCTTGACCCCAGCGTGTCAGCACGCGAGCTGCGGAAGCTACATTGGCGCTGGTTCCATGCGAAAGAGCCTAAGTTGAGACTCGTCTTAAGCAAGATTGGTCTGGACAGTGTCAGAGTCAACCTGATCAAAGGTGTCTGCGACACATGTCGGGAGTGCAGAGCTTGGGACAAGCCTGGGCATACTGTTATGCCCTCCGCCGCACTGCCTGGCAAATTGAATGAAGAAGTGGAATGTGATCTGATGTTCGACAAAAAAGCTCACAACATCTTCCAGATCATCGATCGCTGTGTACGATATGCTACTGGGGTTGAGATTCCAGACAAGACTATGACAAGTATCATGGATGCATATCATCAGTGCTGGATGCAGTTTGGACCTGCAAAGGCACTCTACTCCGACGGAGAGGGTGCCCTCAACAACGACGCTGCGAAAGCAGTCCTCAAGGCAAAAGGCACTGAACTCAGGATGCGTGCGCGTGGACAGCACGCTGCGACGATCGACGCCAGAAATAGCATCCCGCGCCATCTACTTCACGTCATGGAAGCTGAACTCAATAGGTTGGACATACATCTTGCGTTCACCCGGCTACTGCACGAGGCTTTGTTCGCCGCCAAAACGTTCATTTTCTATAGCGACGTCACCATATAACGGTCTGCTTGGACGGCATCCAGCAATGCTCCCTGACCTACCTGTCTCGGACCACGAGCAGCCGACGGAAACGTCGGGCCATTCTCGTGAGCAGACGATACGCAGGGTATGTATTGAAGCTTTCACACAGGCCACAGCAGTAGCTAGGACCAATCGTGCCTTACGGACTAAAGCGATTATTATTGGTCAGCATTATTATGATGAAGGAGACTTGGTCGATTATCATCGCCCCGCGACCACGAAGGATGATTGGGGAGGCTGGAATGGCCCGTTCCCAGTTGCAAATATTGACCCCGAAAGGGGCCCAGTCATCATCCGAGTGGGCAATCGAGATGTTCAAGTGTTATACGGTGATGCAAGACATTCACCATATATTGAAGCACTGATAGCCCGAGAGATTGGCTCCAGAAACACGGCACTACGCACAGTTTTGACATTCGTGGCCAGTCTATCAGCGGGGAGACCTGCTTTGGTTTTTGGCTTTGTGCAGACCAAGAAAGGGGTGCTTCAGATGACGAGTGCAAGCCGTCTATCTCCTAAGGTACCTTTAGTTGTTCAGTGCCTTATCAGAAACGTCTTCCGCATGGAGAATGTAGCTCAGTCGGGCTAGCCAAGAGTATTCATAAGCTGCCTCCGGTTTCTTTTTCTGACAGCTGCACATAGGTCTACTATGACCACGACATTGATTTCAGAGTTTTGTTGTTATGAAGCAGAAGGTAGTGTTATGAATATACACGATATAACTGGATCAGCACCTTCGAGAGTTATTCAATGCAGCCCACTAAACCTTAAGCAGGTTTTGTTCAGGACATGACAAGATTGAGGAATTGGCGGATACACCCACATCGGACGAAACCACCGGAGAAGCCTCAGAAGCCGAACTACCACATGATGATGGGCTGCTATCTACGATCTACGAAGAACCAGAGGCTCGTTTCGAGTCACATGTTATGGAAGTGCGGTATGCAGAACTACAAGAGGAGAGGGAATTGCTGGGGGCAGCTCCACCAGAGGAGCTCCTTACCATACCTACACAGATGGTTCCAGATCAAAGTGCGCTGATCACTGTAGCTGATGAGCAGCGGGGACACCTGCCGAAGTGGGGGCGCACTCACGACTCCGACGTCGGGAGACGTACTACGTCCCAACGTGTACCATGGTCGACGACGACAACTACGGACTGGACTCAGACGAGATTGGTCGATATGTCGAACTCTGTTTTGCGGCAGAAGTGTCAAAGGTAGTCCTGTCCGAACAACAACATATGATACTATATGCCGGCCAGGTGACCACTGTGCGAGTATGCGTAATCGCCGCTGCAAAGCAAGCGTTGGTCGTCAAGGCAGACGACCTTCTCGCGAAAGCTGACGCCCAGGCGAATCCCGGTAAAGTACCGAACGCCCTCTACATGAAACTCAAGACATGCTTGGGCAACACGTGTTTTAGGATGCAATATACAGTCAAAGCGTCAAACATCATGACTTCGATGTACAAATGGAAGTTCGTGAAGAACGAGAAGGGCGGGATGGAACTTACCATCAGACTACGCCTGGTATTCCGAGTTTTCATGCACCTTGAAGCCTTCGACGTAGAAATCTTTTCGGGAACGGCGCGACGGTCAAGCACGAGGCTACTCGCCAGCGCGGCAGCGTGCAAGAAGCAGTGGATCATTGCTTCCCCTGGCATCAACATGGCCTTCCTGGAGGGATTGACCTATCAGGGCCTTGCTGCTACGGGTGAAAAGGAAAGCGTGTGTGGGGGGGGTACCCTGCCGCCTGTATCGGCCACAGTGCTCCGAATTATTCCAGGATTCGAACGCTGCGATGAATCAGAGCACTGCCTGCAGTGCTTGAAACCAGGCACGGGCACCAAAGAAGCACCGCGGGCTTTCTCACTAAAGCTCGCAAGGGCCACCAGAGGTCTTGGTCGCCGCCCCACGTCCTACGACGAGGAGTTCGACAACTTGCTCACGGCTAAGCATGTTGATGATATCAATATGGCCGGTGCTGAGGACACCGTTGACAAGTATGTCAAGTGCGCAGATGATACCTTTGGTAAGTGTAAACTCAACAAGCACACATGCACCAACCGTGCTGTGATATACACCAAGGATGAGGACGGCTATGCCACTTTGGACCAAGATGAATACATCAAACAGCTCCAGCCTATGCAACGTCCTGAACTCACCGGCGCCGACGCTGGCGCTCAGGCAGCCGAGATGGTTGCAGACGTCATCGTCAGCCTCAGGGGCGTGCTGGCGTATGCGTTAATCACCCAGGCGTGGTTGATGGTGTATGTTGCATCTCTATAACGCGTCCAAGAACCGACCGAAATCCAAGTGCGACGACTGGGCGCGATCACCAGGAAGCTACAGGCCTGCCCGCGCAAATTCGTCTACCAGGCGATGACTCCTACGGGCGAGGTCGACCTGCATAGCGACTCAGGATACCGACGCCTGAGTGGAGACGCCGCCGACGACGTCAAAGGCTATGTCATTCGCAGGGCAAACCTGCTACGACGTGGAAACACGTCATCCGGTAAGCTTGTCGTTCTTTGATCGATGCGCACTGCAAGTCTCACCGCTTGCAGGCCCGCTCGAGCCATTCAGCAGGGGCAATAGCAGCAGGCCATAATTTGGAGGACTGTGATCCCACGATTCTGACTCTGCACGAGCTCCACGCAGGGCCGCTCACGCCCACCCAGTTGAAAGATATACTTGAGTTGGGTGGCCTGAGCATCAAGGTCACTTTGGCCATATATGCTGAGTCTGTTTAAAATCCTTGTCAGGCAAAAACTTGAAGAAGCCGACGGGGTGTACCCTTCCAGGACGCAGCAGTTGGATACGACAGATGATGGAACGTGGAATCGTGCACAGCATCCAGTGGTGCGACACCCGATATGACCGTGGATGGTCACACCAAGGGGAGCATTGACAGAGACATGCTCCTACAAGGCATGGGAGGTATACAGGCCTTCAAGCATGACCTGAAGAGACATACTCCATATCGGGCCGGCCAGACATCCAGTTCTGACGCCGCCTGAGGAGTACTTCAAGTACAGAGCTGTACAAGCAAGGCAACTTGCGAGCGGGCCCACCTTCCTTTGGCCCGCCCCTTTTGTTTTCTGTCCTTGTGTATATTAGCTGCTGTGCCTGCTGTGCAGGGGCGACGGGCCCACACTTCGTCTCTCTCCCCCCCCGACTCTAAAGTGAGCTGCGGAACGCAAGGCTCGGAAGCGAGCGTGTGCCCGCGTCCGCGTCGGCTCAAGCGGCCGGCCGCCCAAA
The DNA here is from genome assembly GCA_963575745.1 of Prorocentrum cordatum. Taxonomy (NCBI): domain Eukaryota; class Dinophyceae; order Prorocentrales; family Prorocentraceae; genus Prorocentrum; species Prorocentrum cordatum. Next base: position 128,839 of record CAUYUJ010020678.1, read on the forward strand.
TATGCTTGTGCCTCACCGCGAGGCATACACTCGCTATCGAGACCAAAAGGATCTTCCGATTGCTTAAGATGGCACATCATCTCCTGCTGGGACTATCGCTACTATGGTACAACAGAGCTGGAGCTTGGCTTCGCCTAAGGCGAAGCTGTTGGCTGGGCCCCCCAGCCTCCTTCAAACTGGCCGTCTTAGGGGTCTCAGGAAGCTCGTCTTGTGGCCGCCCCAAGATGCACTCCAAATCGTGACAGGGTCGTTGCGGGAAACCGCGGTGGGCAGCACGGTTCGGCGGCGAACGAGGGGAGGAAACGAGAAGGAGATGGCTTTCTCAGAAGGCGGCGGGGTTTCTCAAAAACCCGTGCGCCTTTGAGTCGTTTTCCGCGTCTTCCGGGAAGGCTTAGGACATTTTTCGGAAGGCTGGGGGACTTCTGAGCCTTCTGTGAAAGCCCGGCCCTTTTCGCGTCCCACCCAGGCCCGCCGCCGAGAGGTGGTCCCGAGAACCCCCCAGGGACCCCCAATGGCGCCAACGGGGGCCTCCAGAAACCCGAACAACATTTTTGACCGAACAGCATTTTTTGACCGAGCGTACAGTTGGAGCCGAAACTTGTGGGACAGACGCAGAACGAACATTTTTTGTTCGGATGGAAGAATACAGATTTTTGTTCGCCCCCAGGAAGCCCCCAAAACGCTTCCGCGAGGCCAGATGCGCCCAGTGGGCCTCCAGAGGCCCCAGCCCCCAAGCGGCCCCCCCATAATCAAGGGCAACGATAGGGGGGGATATGCACAGGGGGGATAGGGGGGGATAGGCATAGGGGGGGATGCATCGACCCTCAATCGTTCATTGATATCCGATGGGGGCTCGATAGCCCCAACCTGCCCAGGAACGTGCGGATTTGGGCCTATCGCCGATCCATCGGTGATGTATCGCCGGCTGCAGGTAGGTGTTCCCCCCCTATGTCTATCCCCCCCCCCCGATCGTTGCCCCTCAGGGAAGCTTCCGCGAGGCCCCCCGAGGCCCCCTGCAGACCGTTTGAGAGCAGCATCCGCAACACAGAGAACGGGGACAAGTCCGCAGGGTGAGCGCGAGCCAGGGACAACAGGATGCCAGATGAGTAAAGGAAAGAGGAGACACAGGATGACAACCACGATGACGACAACGGGAGCAGTGATACTCGAAGGAGAGAAACGGCATGCACATACACTTTCGGAGGTCCGCACGGGTTTCTGAGATCGACGCTCGGACCCCCCTGGGCGGCGCCTCTGGCGCCGCTCCCGGCGTGTTCCGTGGGCCAGCGAGATGGGGTCCAGCGCCGATCCAGGAAACCCGCGCGGACCTCGGAAGTTCACGTTTGGTGCAGTTTTGTTGTTCCTCCAGGTCTGTTGTTCTTCTCATTCCGCCGGTCTCTGTCTCTGTCGCTGTCTGCCTCTCTCTCTCTCTCTCGGCCACAAGCCGAGGGCGGCATTGGGGGAGGGGGGGGACTTCTTGGAGGCACCCCTGCTTCGAAGAAGCCCCCCCCTCCTCCGTGCCGCCCCTGTGCGCGCCGCCGATCTTCCCTCTCTCGTCCCGCCGGTGGATGGGAAGTCTGAGAGGCCAGGGTGCGCGGCGCGGAGCACCGCTTCGACTCCGGGCACGCCCCCCCTTCGGCCGCAAGGGGCTCTCGCGGCGTGTGCGGGGCCAGGCACGGGTCTCTTTCCCCGCCAGCTCCGCGCGGCCCGCAAGGGGGGGGCGCGCTCGGCGCTGGGCACCCGCGCCTCTGGCCTTCCGTGCCCGCGCACATCGCGGCAGGTCAGGACGCTGCCGATGGCCGGTAGTGAAATTTGCAGTGTTGTGTCAGCGCATCGCATGCTCTGTCTTCGCTGCGCCCATGCCATTTCCGCCCCTGCGCGGCCAGTGTTGCTCTCTCTCTTCGCCAAGCCGTCGGGAGCGGGGCCTCGCGCGAGCGCTTTTCCGTTTGCGAGTTTTGAGGAGCGTGTACCAAGCCCACTGTCAGGTTGTGCAACAATTTGTTCTCATGCTGTTGGAGGGAGGGTGGGGCCGGGATAGGCGGGGGCCCTCTGACTCGCTCGCCCTGGCTAACTTGACTCTTACTCCTGCTCTTACTCCTGCAGCTCCTCAGCGGAGGTGTCAGGAAGGTTTTCGGAACTCACTGAGAGCATCTGTGTTCCACGTTCGTTTTTGGGGTGCGGTGGGTTGGTGAGGTTGCTAGGGGATGAAAGCAGAGGGAGACACCCCATTCCTCCTCCTCCTTCTCCCTCTCCTCCTCCTCCTCCTCCTCCTCCTCCTCCTCCTTCTCCTCCTCCTCATTTTTTTCACTCTGCCTTTCCACCCCGTCCTCGTGGTGCGAACGTGTTTCCGCTGAGAGGGAAAAGGGAAGAGGGGAGGAGGAGGAGGAGGACGAGGAGGAGGACGAGGAGGAGGAACATGCGAGCAGCAGCCCATCCGTTTCTCAGGGACGTGGGTCTCCCTGCTCAACCTGAGGAATGACGGCGACGAGGGAAGTCCCACGGACCCTTGGGGGCCACACCCGGGCGCAAGGGGGGCCGTCACGGGGGGCATTCGAACTGTCTAGGGATACTGTGGGCGGATGTTGCAACTGAAGTCGGCCAGCTTGGGATGCAGGGTTCCCTTGGGCCCTTTCTGTGACCGTCAGGAGTGCGGGGACCGGGGCACGGGCCGGTCGCGTCCCCTCCCCTGCCAGAGGGGGGGGACCGCTCCCGCTTGTGGCCCGTCAGGTCTCGAGCAGCCTTGGCGGCTATCGGGCCGTCTGCACGTTCCCGAACGCGGCCAGGCCGACCTACGAGGGCGCCAAGGACGGGCAAGCCACGTTTGCCCCCGAGGAGGAGGAGGAGGAGGAGGAGGAGGAGGAGGAGGAGGAGGAGGAGGAGCTTCCTCGGCTACTCGCAGGAGTGGCCTTTCGCCAGAGTGGTCTCTGGTGCGGGCCTAGAGGGGTGGCCCCAGCGTTGGCCTGCGTGCTGGCCCTCGCGGCCCCCCCGACGGCCGCGCACCCGGGGTCACGCCTGCCCAGGGCCACTCGTTGCGTGTGGGTGACTCCCGCCTGCCCTCCGCCAGAGCATGTCCAACTTTCACATCAGCCGCTTCGGGACTCGTTCCCTGGGATCTCGTGGAGTGGTGGATATGGGTAGCTGCCTGCCCGCATGGGCAAGCAGACATCCACATCCATCGCTCCCCGAGGCCCTCCTCCTCCTCCTCCTCCTCCTCCTCCTTCTCCTCCTCCTCCTCCTCCTCCCTCCAACTCTCCTCGTCTCCTTCCTATTCCCCCTCTTCTCTTCTTCCTCTTCTTCCTTTTCTTTATAACAACCTGAAAACCACATGGCCGCCGGGCGTGAACTGGACAGACCGAGCGTTGGTTAGAGGCGAAGGACTTGGCAGAATTTGGCCGCAATGCTACAACGGACCAGTGGGAAGTGAAGGCAACTGTTTGGAACGCAGCGGGCTGCCAGAGAGCAAGGGCATATATTACAGTTTCTTTCGGATGCCGGACATGATGTAGACGAGACACTTTTGGTTTCACGCAGCTGCGAACCACGGCCGGTGGACAACAAATATTCGGTCTCTCTCTCTCTCTCTCTTTCTTTTTCGTCCTGGACGCAGCCATGCGGAATGGTTCTTTCCACGCCGCCTACCGTTCTCGGGGGGCTAACGCTCACCCCGCGACTTCGTGGGGCTAGGGGCCGCCACGCCGACGGGGCCAGAGAACACGAATAACAAAGAGACCACGAGAGGGAGAGAGAGAGAGAGAGAAGTGGGTGCGCCAGCTGTCCGTTGTCGTCCTCCCCCTCCTGGGCCTTCTCCTCATCCTCTTATTATCTCCTCCTCCATCCATTTTCCTGATAAGCAACTTCTCCTTGTTGCGCCCCCTGGCGAGTCGGTCGGGCGGGTCGGGCGTTTCGCTTGAGGCTTCGTTAGAATGTATGACTCCGAGGCTTGAAGTTTGCAGCAGTTTCAAGGATGGAGGGCGGTTCCTTTTCAATTATGGCTCGCGCATTCGCGCCGAGCACATGTGTGTTCACTTTTGGAGCAGCTTCAAGGTTGGAGGGTGTGCCATTTTCAAAATGTGGTTTTCGCCCCAGCGTCTCGCGCATTCGCTTCAAACGTTTGCAACAGTTTCAAGGATGAAGGGCGACCCCTTTTCAACATGTGGCTCTCGCTTCAGTGCCGCGCACATTCGTCTTAAACGTTGCCGCGGTTCAAGGATGGAGCGCGGGTAGTTTTCGAAATGTGGTTGTCGCCTCAGCGACGCGCACATTTGTCTTCAACTTTTGCAGCGGTTTCAAGGATGGATGGCGGCTCCTTTCCAAAGTGTGGTTTTCGCCTCAGCGTCGCGCACATTCGTTCCATTCATTCGCAACGGTTTCAAGGATTTGTGCGCGGCTTTTCCCTCTGAGGCCCCTCTTCGGAAGCCTCTTGGAGGCCTGGATCATCTGGGGGCCATCTTGGGCGTCTTGGGACGATCTTTCGGCGTCGCGGAGCCCTCTTGGACCGTCTTGAGGGCCTCGTGGGGCCTTTTTGCCACGTCCTGAGGCTCTCTCGGACCCGAGCTAGTCATACGAGGAGTTGCCGGGAACCCCATGGAGAATGCGAGAAGCCAAAAAACAATTGTTTGGTAATTTTGTGTCCAGGCCCCTAGGAGACTCCTGGGGGCATACAGGATTACATCTATCTATCTATCTATCTATCTATCTATCTATCTATCTATCTATCTATCTATCTATCTATCTATCTATCTATCTATCTATCTATCGATCGATCTATCTATCTATCTATCTATCTATCTATTTATATGACACAACTCGGGGTCCGTCTGGGGAGGCTGAGCCTGGAGCGCCCCAGAAGGGCCCGAGACGGCCCCAGCTGGCCCCAAGACGGGCCCGGAGGGCCCCAGAGGGCCCCAGTCGGGGCTCAGTGCACGGGGGCCACTGCAAACGGGGGTCTGCCAGGGCGCCAGATTTTGCAGGATCCTGCAGAGCCAGGGCTGCACTGACCCGGGCTTGTGCGCAGAAGCCTGCAAGCCTGACCGACCCGGGTCTGGATTGACCCGGGTCCGCAGATCCCCGACCCAGGATGGCCCGACGACCGCCCCAAGACGGCCACGATGGGCCCAAGATGTTCCAAGATGGGCCCAAGATGGCCAATCGACAGCCCAATGGGCTCCCGTGATGGCCCAAGGGGACCTGAAGATGACTCCCAAGAGGCACCTGGGAGGCAAAAATCAGAGATTTTCCGTCAACGGTGCCAGTTTCGCATGCTCGGCCCCTCGGTCTCCAGATCGCTCGAGACGGTCGAAGAGGCCCCCGAGGTCGCTCTAACATGGCCAAATGGGCGCCACAGAGGGCCCCAAGACGAGCCCAGGACGGCCCAAGAGGGGCCAAAGACGGTCCGTACCCATTTTGTATCAAGCCATTTTGGCTCTAGCTCTGACTTGAACAGGCCTGGCAGAATTCCAGAAGCTTCCACAGCAAAGAGAAGCAAGATATGTCAAGTCTCACGGCTATGATCCTTCGTTGTTTCACGTTAAGCACTTTTCAAACATGGTTCGCCGTGGCGCTCAAGGTACAGACCCCACTTAAAGTATATGTCTACGAGCTACCAAGGAACTTATCTTGGCAGCCGAAGCAGAAGTATCTTGATATACAGAGAGTATTCGGAGAGAAAGGCAAGGAGTTTCCGTTTTTACGCGATACCAACCAGTGCCGCAGACATAGTTTATGCGCGCTTGTACCATTCGGCTTACCGGACAGAACATCCGAGGGAAGCATATTTGTTTTACATGCCAATTATGGCACACATGCCGTTGTGTGGTAATCGAATAAGTTTTGGATTGGGGCCTTGGGCTTGCCATGATCCCCATTTCATTGAGTCGCATCGTTTAAGTCGGCGACGAATTTCGGCGTGGACCGACAGACAGTGCGACGAGACTCGCGCCCATTTTGGCTACAGAGACATGTTGGCACTGCTTCCGCACTTTAACGAACGAGGACACGGCACATAAACATTTCGTTGTGCTCAGCAACGAGCACTACCTGTTTCGACATTGCACTGGATGGTTCGCAGAGCCAGAAGGGTTATTTGCCAAAGCCATGCGGGTATCAACACCGAGTACGCTGCCAGAGTCTATGGTCGAAGACATGGCTTACATGTCTTGGGGATCAGAAGAATTCTTCAAGCGTGCGAGCCATCCGAAGTTGTATTCTCTTTCTCCTCCGAGTTCGGTCCATTGGATTTGAAACCAACCTCCTCGGGATAAGAATGCCCATAGGCCAATACTCATGAAATTCATGGGTAGTTGCAAAGGGGATGCTCCCGTTCGGCAGAGAATCGTTGATCAATGTAATTCATACAACGACCCATACATCTGTTCGGCACATCACAAAGTCACCAAGGCCAACCTTGCGGAAGCAAGGAACTCTACATTTTGTCTGCAGCCAGCTGGGGATTCGCCATCGAGGAAATCAATCGTTGACGTTATCGCCCTAGGTTGCATTCCAGTGTTCTTTCATTCCGCGCAGGCGAAGCTCTACGAAATCAATTGGGACGGCTGGTCAGCTTACGTTTCCATTCCTCGCCAGGAGTTCCTGAATGGGGGCATCGATTTGCATCGGCATCTTGCTGCAATTCGTAAGGCCGAGGTCCAGAGCATGCAGGACCGATTGTTCAAGAACGCGCACAAATTCCAATACCAATTGGACGACAATGGGGAGGGCCAACTATCGAATCTCCTGGGGTACCTCCAAAAAAAGTCCTTTCAGTGATTTGGCCAATGCCAGTAGCAGAAAGGCAAAGCTGAGTGCGAAGCACATGATCACAAATGCCGCGTTTGGCGCGTTTATGATCACAAAGGGACTGGCGCGTTTGGCGCTGTGTCCTATCACCCTTGCAAAAAAAAGAGGGGCCAAAGACGGCCCCAAGACGCTCCAAGAGGGCCACCTGAGGGCCTCCAGACGGCACAAGAGGGCCCCAAGACAGCCAAAGTGGGCCCTCAGACCGCCCAAGAACAACCCCAAGAGTCTTCTGGGGCCAAGACGGCCCCAGAGGGCCCGAAGACGGCCCAGGAGGCCCCAGCGACGGCCTGAAAACGACCTCAAGAGACCCTGAAGAGGGCCCACTCGGGACCCTTTATTAGTACGGCGATGTTCAGAAAATCAGTATACAGATATGTATGTGTATATGTATATGTATTTGCGTATATATATATGTATCGACAGTTATCCTCTCCACTCTCGCCTTTACGATTGCGAATGTTGCTCCCTTCTTAGCGCCGGCCATATGCATGATTGAGAATGTTGCCCTCGCCATAGCGCCAGCCGCATCCATGATTGCGAAAGTTGCTCTCGCTTCAGCGCTGGCTGGCCAGATTCTTCATTGGAAACGAAGAGGGCTTAGTGATACAGTTGGCAGTTTTGCATTGCATGTTGCTGTGTCGCCCCATTCTGTTGCATCAATTACTACAGCGCGCGAGTGACACACTAGTGTCGCCGACCCGTTGACCACGTCAATTTTAATGGGTCAGGTTAGTTTTGGCGCAGTCTCGACAGGGCCTGGTTCAGGTTAGGGTGAGGTGCAGTAAATGTACATATATGTGTGTACGTATGTGTGTGTATGTATGTATGTATGTATGTATGTATGTATGTATGTATGTATGTATGTATGTATGTATGTATGTATGTATGTATGTATGTATGTATGTATCTATATGTATATGTATATGTATATGTATATGTGTATATATATATATATATATACTCCTCCCTCCTCGCCGTGCCGCCCGCCCCCCCGCCAGCCGCGGAAGCCCATCCCCGTGAAGTGCCCGTGGCGGCTGGGCCCGCGCGCGCGCGCCGCCGCGGAGGCGGACGCCAAGGTTTTCAGGGGATTGGGCGGTGGGTGGGCGCGAGGGCGGGCGGGGGGTGGGGTGGAGAATGGGGAGGGTCAAGAGGGCAATGGGAACGGGAAGGGGGGGTGGGGTGGAAGGAGGAGGAGGAGGAGGAGGAGGAGGAGGAGGAGGAGGAGGGGGTGGAGGGGGAGGGAGAGGAAGAGCAGACAGTGAGCAGGAGGAGGAGGAGGAAGAGGAGGAGGAGGAGGAGAAGGAGAAGGAGGACGAGGAGGAGGAGGACGAGGACCAGTGTAAACCAAAGACTCATCAGCGATATTGCAATACAGCCTCCCTCCAAGTTCCCACTTCGTAGGCCCCTACACGGAGTCATTTTCACTGAGGGAATGCCCCGTTGGAAAACATCCTTTTGAAAATGCGGACTTTTGCCTGGTCTCGGAGTGCGGAACTCTTGTGCGCGGCTCTAAGGCGAGAGCCACATTTTGAAATCGGACCGCCATCCATCAGTGGAACTCTTGCAAACTTTAACGAATGTGCGCAGCGCTAAGGCGAACATCACAGTTTGAAATCGGGGCGCTCTCTATCCGTGAGACTCTTACAACTTTAAGGCGAATGTGCGCGGCGCTAGAGCAAGATCCATATTCTGAAAGCCACCCGCCCTCAACTGTGACGCTCTTGCAGAATTGAAGCTTCAGGATCATACATGGTGCGGAAGTCGCACGCTAAACGCCCCGCCCGCCCTTTCGACTGGTCTCGGGGTGCGACAAGGCGGAGTTATGCAGAAGGAAACATGAGGAGGAGAAGGAGGAGGAGGAATAGGCAGGGAGTAGGAGACAGGGAGGAGGAGGAGGAGGAGGAGGTGGAGGAGGAGGAGGAGGATGGATGGCGGAAGGGAGGGAGGACGGGAGGCGGGAGGGGGGATTGGGGAGGGAGGGGGAGGGGGGATGATGATGATGATGATGATGATGATGATGGTGGTGGAGGTGGTGATGATGATGATGATGATGATGCTGATGATGATGATGATGGTGATGATGATGATCAAGATGATGATGATGATAATAATAATGATGCTGCTGATGCTGATGTTGATGATGATGCTGATGCTGATGATGGTGAGGATGCTGATGCCGATGGTGACGATGGTGATGCTGATGGTGCTGGTGATGATGATTATGAGGATGCTGCTGCTGCTGATTATGATAATGGTGCTGATGATTATGATGCTGATGCTGCTGCTGCTGATGATGATGATGATGATGATGCTGACGATTATGATTCTGACGATGATGATGATGATGATGATGATGATGATGATGATGATGAGGATGATGATGATGATGCTAATGCTGATGATGGTGATGATGATGATAATGTTGATGATGGTGCTGGTGATGATGCTGATGCTGGTGATGGTTATTGTGATGGTGGTGATGATGCTGATGATGGTGCCGATGATGTTGACGACGCGGATGCTGGTCTTGCTGATGAAGGTGGTGATGGTCACGATGATGATGATGCGGATGCTGGTGTTGCAGATGATGTTGATGCTAATGCCGCCGGTGCTGCTGACGATGACGGTGATGATGACGATGATGATGATGAGGATGGTGATGCTGATGATGACCATGATGCTGATGCTGCTGTTGATGATGATGCTGATGATGATGCTGACGATGACGATGATGATGCTGATGATGACGACGGCGGTTATGATGATGATGATGATGATGATGATGATGATGATGATGATGATGACGATGCTACCGATGATGATGCTGATGATGTTGCTGATGCCGATGTTGATTATGCTTGTTCGGCTGATGATGATGACGATGCTGCTGCTGCTGATGATGGTGGTGGTGATGATGATGCTAATGATGATGGTGATGCGGATGAGGGCGATGTCGATGATGATTAGGACATTGACGCTGATGATGCTGTTGATAACGGGGATGATGCTGCTGATGATGATGCTGCTGATGATGATGATGGTTCTGATGATGATGCTGATGATGATGATGCTGATGATGACGTCGTCGACGACAACGATGATGATGCTGATGACGATGATGATGATGCTGATCAAGATGATGATGATGATGCTGATGATGATGATGCTGATGATGATGATGATGATGATGATGATGTTGATGTTTGGGATGATGATGCTGCTGGTGATCATGCTTACGACGACGAGTACGATGAATGATGCTGTTGCTGCTGATGATGATGATGCTGATGATGACGATAACGGCGACGATGACGATGACGATGACGATGAGGAGGAGGAAGACACAGGAAGGAGAAGAGGAGGAGAAGGAGGAGGATGATGAGGAGCAGGATGAAGAAGAGGAGGACGAGGACGAGGACGAGGACGAGGATGAGGACGAGGAGGAGGTGGATGAGGAGGTGGAGGAGGAGGAGGAGATGGAGGAGGCAGAGGAGGAGGAACTGGAGGGAGGAACTGGAGGTGGAGGAGGTGAACGAGCAGTGCAAACCTAAGACGCATCAGCGGTGTTCCAATCCATTCTCCCTTCCATACGCAAGTCGTGGGAGTTCAGCGCGGCGGATGAACGTGACTCTTTCTTCCAGACAGTCTAAATCGGACCAGCATGCAAGTCCTGGGGCTCCAACACCCCGAATCCACGATGCGGTTGCGCCCTGACAGTCCTGCAGTGCTGGAGGGCCAGTCCGGGGAGTTCAACCATGCGAGCCCTTGACATTGTTACAACACATGTGCAGACGAACGTGCGCGGCGCTAAGGCAAAGGCTCCGCCCTCTATCTATGAAGCTATTGTCAACTTTGAAGGCGCACATGCTCGGCGCCACGGCGAGAGCCACGTTTTGAAAACCACCCACCCTCTATTTCGGATTTTTTTGCGAAAACATTTGCGACGAATGTGCGCGTCGTTAAAGTGAGTGCCACATGTTGTAAACCAGCCGCCCTCCGTGCTTGAAGCTGTTGCAAGCTGTTTAGACACATGTGAGTGGCGCCAAGGCGAGAGCCCCATTTGGAAAAAGAGCCGCCCTCTATCTTTACAAGTGTCGTAAGCTTTGACGACGGATGTGCGGTGCGCTACGGCGAGAGCAACAGTTTGAACACCACCGCCCTCCATCCTTGATGATTTCTGCAACACTTTGCGATGAATGCGCGCGGCGTCAAAGCGAGAGCTGCATTTTGTAAATCAGCCGCGATCCGTCCTTGAAACTGCTGCCACGGCAACCCCACTGGACCTTGTACGATCGGGGCCACGATCGATTCAAGGTTGACCGATCCACGCGGTGTCAAAACCTTTGCGCGCGCCAACGCCGCAAAAACCACCATATGCAGGGAACCGAACTCTATACACCGACGCGTTTTCCGGCCCTGCACTGTAATTTGCAAACAGGAAGGCGGATCCTGGTGTATACGGGATCCCAGTGTATACGTTTCGTTGTTTCCAAAGGAAGCGGACTAAAAATATACACCACTCCACCCCGACGTCGCCCCCGGCCCTCAAAAAGCCCCGGGATTGAAAATCAGCCCGCCACTGGTATTGTCTATGTTCCAGTTTCCGAACATGGGTACCCGTTCCCTCCCTGAGCTGGCGGCGTTCCGCCTGGAACGCCCGCGCGGCGGTCGCCACCAGTGTCGACACGGCACGGGCCTGCCGCACGTGGCCGCAGCCACCTGGTGCCTGCAGTCCGCGTGCGTAAGAGTTCCCGCAGGCCTCCCGCGGAGCCTCCCTGGAGGCCTCCTGGCCCACCCTCTGCTCCGCCTGCTCCTCCTCCTCCTCCTCCTCCTCCTCCTCCTCCTGCTCCTGCTCCTGGTCATCCTGCTCCTCATCCTCCTGCTTCTCCTCCTCTTCCTCCTGAGCCTCTCCCTCCTCCTTTTCTCCTCCTCCTCCTCCTCCATCCTGTTCCCTTGTAAATAACTCCTCCCTGTCGTATCTTCAGGCGTGTCGGTAAGAAGGCGGGCTGTGCGTTTCGCCTGAGACTTCCTCACCACTGATGACCCTGCAGCTTGAAAAGCTGTTACGGCTTCTAAGATGGGGGGCGGGTGGTTTTCAAAACGTGGCTCTCGCCGTAGCGCCCCGTACATTCGTCTTCAAAGTTTGCAACAGCTTCAAGGACGGATGGCGGCAAGTTTTCAAAATGTGCCTCTCGCCTTGGCGACGAGTGCATGTGTCTAAACAGTTTGGGTTGCCGTGTCCATCGGTACTTCCGCGTTGCAGAAGTCAACCTTGAACGCCTTCGCTGGCGTCGCCGGCGCGCCAACGCCGCGCGAATCTACTCCGCGTTTTCGCCTTTTTGGGCCTCCTGGGAGGCCCTCGTCGCCACCGTTGGATTCGCCTCGAAATCCTTGTCAGAACGCACCCCAGGAGAGGGCCGTAGAGTAGCGGTATCGGTATTTTTCTGTTTCTTTGGAGCTCAAGAGGCGGGGGTCAATGCAAACGGGGTTCAGCCAGAGCGCCGGATCTTGTAGGATCCTGCAGTGCCAGGGTCGCATTGACCCGGGTTTGGGTGCAGGATCTTGCAGGATCTTGCAGGATTTTTCGCATTGACCTGGGTTTGGGTGCAGGATCTTGCAGGATCTTGCAGGCCTGATTGACCTGGGTCTGGACTGACCCGGGTCAGAAGATCCCCGATTTCCCCACCAGCGGCCCAGGATCGGCCAATATGGAAGGATCTGGCGATCGAGAAGCTGCCGATCGTGCCGCAGTTACGACATGATCCTGCCTTGCTCGTGCACGCCAGGGCTCCGCGGGCCTGTTCCTCCTGGGGGCGCCCCCAGGGGCGTCTGGGCTCGCGGAGTCCTCTGCGTGGCGCGAGGGGTGGCTGACCCCGCAGGGCGCCCAGGGCTCTGCTTGGGCCGAGGGGGCTGGATTTCAGGAACAACGTTGGGAACAACGTTGGGGGTGGGGGGATCGAGGTCAGAGGTTGGAGGTTTTCGGTCGTCTTCGCCTGTTCCCGGCGGTTTGCCAGCCCCGGGATGCTCTTCCGCAGCTGCGCCTCGCCGAGGGCGTTTTTTGGGGCTGCCCGGATCGTGCCGAGCGGCCGCCAGAAAGCTGAGCTCATGGCCCGAGAGCCGGGGGCAGGGTCCGGGGGAAGGCCCATGTGGGAATGCCCCAGTCGCCCATTGACTTATGATGTGCCGACCTACTTTCGCCTTGATCGCCAGAGTGAATTTCGAGCACCAGGAAAGCACTCCAAAACGTGAGGGTTTTCACGTGTCGGGCCCTGGGAGACACTCTTTCGACACTGTTTCGACACTCTTTTGACATTGTTCCGGGTGTTCGAAATTATTGAATCGCTTCGCTCATTCCGCCGGCCCGTGGGGGTCTCTTGGGGGCCTCTTAGGGCCTCCAAGAGGCCTCTTGGGGGCCTCTGAGAGCTTCTTGGGGGCCTCTTGGGGGCGTCTTAGTGCCTCTTGGGCCGTCTCGGGGCCTTCTTGGGCCGTCTTGGGGCCTTCTTGGAGGCCTCTTGGGCCGTTTTGGGGCGCTCTTGGGGGCCTCTTGGGCCGTCTTGGATCGTCGGAAAGGCGAAAAGGCGAGGAAGCCAAAAACTTTCAAACACCTAAGATAATCATTGATTTTTGTGTCTTGGGGCTCCGATTTGGAGCGTTTTGGGGTCTCTTTCGAGCCTCTTGGCGCCTCTTGGGGCCTTGGGGGCCTCTTGGGGCGTCCTGGATGCCTCTTGGAGCGGAAGGCTCGGATTTTCGGTTCGTGGTCTCCATCTTGGGCTCCTCTTTGGGCCCTCTTGGGCCGTCTTGGGCGCCTTTTGGGCTGTCTTGAAGCTCTCTTGGGCGGTCTTGGGGCTCTCTTGGGGGCCTCATGGGCCGTCTTGGGGTGGTCTTGGGGGCTTCTTGGGGGCCTCTTGGGCCGTCTTGGAGTCTCGGAAACGCGAAATTGCGAGTAAGCCAAGAACCTTCAGAAACATAATGCACATCACTGAGTTTTGCCTCTTGGGGCTCAGTTTTGGAGCCTTTTGGGGTCTCTTTCGGGCCTCTTGGCGCCTCTTGGGGCCTCTTGGGGGCCTCTTGGGGCGTCCTGGATGCCTCTTGGAGCGGAAGGCTCGGATTTTCGGTTCGTGGTCTCCTTCTTGGGCCCCTCTTGGGGCCCTTTTGGGCTCCTTTTAGGCTGTCTTGGGGCCCTCTTGGGCGGTCTTGGGGCTCTCTTGGGGGCCTCTTGGGCCGTCTTGGGGTGGTCATGGGGGCCTCTTGGGCCGTCTTGGAGCGTCGGAAAGGCGAAAAGGCGAGGAAGCCAAAAACCTTCAAAAACCCAAGGATAATCATTGATTTTTGCCGCTTGGGGCTCTCTTGGGAAGGGTCGGGGCTCTCTTGGGACGTCTTGGAGGCCTCTTGGGCCGTCTTGACGCCGTGTTGGGCGTCTTGGGCTGATCGTTCGGTGATTCGGAGCCCTCTTGGACCGTCTCGGGGGCCTCTTTTGGCCCTCTTGGCGCGCTCCGGGGGGCGTGGAAGGCCGCACCCAGGAGGGAATCCATCTCTGAGTAATAGTTCCCGGGCTTCGGTCGGGGTACTTTTCGCCGGGGGACCCCCAGGGGCCGCCCCGCGCGCGCGAACTAGAATTATTGTTAGCCAGTTACCGGAGATCTTAGCACGCCTCTGGCCCGGCGAATTTCTGGGATGCGGTCTTTAATCGGGGGTGGACAGAACCCCCAGTAGTGACACGTCGATTAGTGAATTGTCCGTTTTCGGTTTTCGAGAGGGCGCCCTGGCCGTTATTTTCCAGGCTTGCGCCCGCCAGGTTTGGGCCCGAAGTCGTTTTCACTAAACCACGTTTTACTAAAGGGAGGTCTGTCCATCCCCGATTTAAGTAGGATGGGAACAACATAACCAATGTGGGAATGCATCGACCCCGGGTCGCCCATTGACCGCCGATGAGGGTCGCCCCGCCCAGGAGCGTGCGGATCCGCCACGGGGTCGTCGATTCCAGGTCGATGCTTACCCCCCCCCGAGCCAGTCCCCTCCCCCCGTCTCCGCTGCCCCGCAGGATTGGACGAAACGGGGTTTGGCGAAGTCTGCTGCATGGAGCTGGTTCCTCTGAGGGCCCTCGGTGGGGTCGGAGCAGATGGTGTCGGAGGACCGCGCCGCATCGACGATTCATCGTCGATGCATGGGCGATGCGGCTCGATGTGGAGCCCGACTTGCTTCACGTCGACGTCGCCGATGCATCGCCGATGCATCGGCGACGTGGGCGCGATCCTCCGACCGCATCTACTCCGACCCCGTCTGGGAGGCCTCCACTTCTCTCCTCCAGGCGTTCTCTCCTCTCCAGGCGCCGGCGGGCCCGGGCGCGCTGGGAGGCCGACCCCGCAGGGCGCCGCAGCGGGGCGAGGGCGTTGGAGGAAAGCAGGGGGTCGTGACACTGGTGCGATATAGGGCTGCCGAGCCTTCAAGGGTTCCCTGTTGTTCCGCGCGGGGTGCCTGCCGCCGCCTTCCCTTGCCTCCTGCATGGTCGTGTCTGCTCGTCGCGTTTTGCCTGTGCTTCCTGGCCTGCTCCCCTCTCCCCCCTCCCTCTCGGCTCTCGTTTCAATGCCTCCGCCGTGCTCGCTGTTGCTCGCTGCAGGCGTGGCCGCAGCGCTGGCCCACGCCGGCGTTTCATCCTGAGCCGTCGCCGTCGGCTCGGCCGGTTTCGCTGTGGTGTCATCGCGGGGCTCCAGAAGCGGGGGCCGCTGGATGTTGGGGTTCCTGGAGCGTGTCCTTGGCCAGTCACAGAACGACATCGTTCGCGTCCTCTCAGTGGGCGGGCCAGCCGGAAGCCGGCGCGGGGCAGAGTCGTGGCGCAGGTGGCGAGCTTCAGACCGGGCTTGGGGTGAGCACGGCGCGGCTGCGCGCAGGTCGGGGGCGTGCAGGAGCGGGATGAGGCTCTGGGGGGGAGTCGACCTAATGGCTGGGGGCATGGTATCTCCCTCTTTCTCCTCCGCCTCCTCCTCCTCCTCTCCTTTTTTTCGGGAGGGGAAAAAATACAGACATGATTGATCGTCGATGATCCTGAAAAGATGGGAAAATATGGGAAGTGGGGGGGAAGACAAAGGCCCAGAAGGTATGGGAAAATATGGGGTATCCTGTTATTTGTGCCTATTCATTTGTGTGTCCCAGGGCCCCTTCATCTTTTTCCTCATCATCTGCATCATCATCATCCTCCTCCTCCTCCTCATCATCATCATCCTCATCCTCATCATCATCATCATCATCATCATCATCATCATCATCATCATCACCATCATCACCATCATCATCACCATCATCATCATCATCATCATCATCATCATCATCATCATCATCATCATCATCATCATCATCATCATCATCATCATCATCATCATCATCTTCATCATCTTCATCATCTTCATCATCAGCATCATCATCATCATCAGCAGCCTCCTCCTTCTCCTCCTCCCCCTCCTCCTCCTCCTCCTCCTCCTCATGGACGGCCCCCACGCGTCCGCGCCCACGCGTCGGGCTGTGGTGCGCCCCCCCCTCTCGTCCTGGCCTCCCCTCCTCAGCGCACCCGGGCAGGGGCAGCACAACGGGAGGGCAGCCGGGCCGCAGAGCGGCAGGCAGCGAGGGAGCCAGGGCTCGTTTCGGTTTCTCCGGTTCGAGTCGATTAGACTTCGAGGGCTTCCGATTCCGGTTCGATTCGATTTGGGATTCCGATCTTGGTTCCGATTTCTCACAGGAGGCATACATACCTGCCGATCCGATTCTTCCCGATTCCGCTGCCGATTTCCCCCGATTCGTTTCGATTGCCGATCCGACTTATCGATTCGATTCTAGGTTCTCTCGGGGAAAGCGGGACTTGCTCGGGGGGCCCAGGTGTTGAACGACGCGTTCAGTGCGAATGGTGATCCCCCTGGTGGCGCTCAGAGCACTGTCGTTGACTCCGTCTGTCGCCCTCCAGGAAGGAGGAGGAGATGAGGAGGCGGCGCGGCGCAGCGCGGCCACGGTTCCAGACATCCGAGAGGCGCGTGCTGCTCGGCTCACCCCAGACGAGGGAATGTGTGACGGAGTCCTGGATTGTTCGGTGCCTTGGGGAGGCTGGAGGCTGGAGTTGAGGAGGAGGAGGAGGAGGAGTAGGTCTAGGAGGAGGAGGAGGAAGAAGGGGAAGGGGAAGAACAGGCTAGGTGCGCTCGCGTCATGTCAGACGTCGTTCCCTCTCTCTCCCATCCCTTACCACGGCGCAGATCTCCTCTCGAAATTGGCCGAGAGCACGGAACTGGAGCCAACAATGAGACCTGAGCGCCATTGTGGAGGAGCTGGACGTTCGGAACTGAAGCTAAGCATGAAGAGAGATCGCCTTTCCTGGAAGGGCCGACAACATCCAGATTTTAAAACGCATAAACACACTCACGCGTTCAATGAGAGCCAACGCTGTAGCGGGAACACGGTTTGGAAGATCCGCAACTGAGAAATGAGGTCAGCGCTGCAGCGCGAGTACGATTTGGAATGTTCTAGAGCCAGAACATGGAGCCAACGCAGTAGCGGGAGCGCCATTCTGGAATCACCGGAAACGGTCGGGTTGGAACAACACATGATCGATCACCTTTTGGGGTTCCTCTGTGAAGCAATGCGCGGAGCGGGGGCAGGCTACGACCTCGGGGTCCTTGGGGGAGAGTGGGGAGTAGCACTCCTCTCCTATGGTGCAACCGTGGGGGGAAGAGGAGGATGCAGAACGACGTGCTGCGGAAACGCAGGGGGAAGAGGGGACATGAAGCGTGGAAGGAGCGCTGGAGGACGGCGTGGAGGCCGCGAGGGCAGGGATTAGGGAGCCACATGCGAACCCTACCTCTACCCCCGACGATTTCTGAGGGGGAGGGTGGGGTTCACTTCGTTCGGGAGCCCCCTGGGGATGGCAGGAGGCGCCGCGATCGCGACGCTGCCGCGCACGCAGCCCAGCGGCTTGTCCGAACGCCGGGGGGGGGGGGCATCTTGGGGCCCTCCGGCGCTCCCGCGGTGCTCTTCTCTGGCCTCGTCCTCGGGGTGTCGTCGGGGCTTCCCCAGCGAGGCTTCTCGTCGCCCTCTGTACTTTACTATTAAGTGGGGCCTGTCCCTCTACAGGGGGAATATTCAAAAATAGTCAAAAATAGTTTGGGGACTATTTTTTGAATATTTTTTGACCATTTTGGAGTATTGCGAAGGCCTTACGGCCGGTGCCGCCGACCCTGGAAGACGACACCCACGATGAAGGTGGCAGCCGGAGGTATTCAAGCACGAAGAGGAGGAGGAGGAGGAGGAGGAGGAGGAGGAGGAGGAGGAGGAGGAGGAGGAGGAGGAGGAGGAGGAGAGGAGGAGAGGAGGGGGAGGAGGAGGAGGAGGAGGAGGAGGAGGAGGAGGAGGAGGAGGAGGAGGAGGAGGAGGAGGAGGAGTACGCGAGGCGGAGGAGGAAGACGCGAGGAGGAGGAGGTGGAGGAGGAGGAGGAGGAGGAGGACGACGCCGACCACGACGAGGGCGGCGGCGGCGGCGGCAGCGGCGGCTTCGACGACGACGAGGACGACGACGACGACGACGGCGGCGGCGGCGGTATTCAAAAATAGTCAAGAAGGTGATTATTTTTTGAGTATTTTTTTGATCATTCTGGAGTTTTTCATTTTTCGTTTAAAATCCCCCTGTAGGGGGACACGCCCGACTTAACTTTACTACCAGGGATCGTGGCCTCGGGCACGCAAGCATTGCGTCATTTACGGGGGATCATGGCCTTGGTGGGGCAAGTATGGAATGATTCAGAAAGGTTAGCATGGTTTCGAGATCGCGACTACTGCATGCTCTCCCAGGGATGGTGGCTTCGAGGGCGCAAAAGAGGTGTGATCTACCAGCGATCGTGGCTTCGGGGACACGAGTGTTGCAGCGTTTACGGGGGATCGCAGCCTCGGGGACGCCAATCTTGTATGATTTGGGAGGGGGCGTGGCCTCGTGGACGCGGAATTTAGAGAGCTCGTGGCTTCGGGGGCGCGAATCTTGTATAATCCACCTAACGACCACCCTTCGGGTGATAAGGAGGTTGTGTGTGTGTGTGTGTGTGTGGAGGGGGGGGGGAGGGCTCACTATCGATCTCACACCACGGGACACCACGGGACACCACGGGGCACCACATCGATCTCACTATCGGTCTCACTACCGATCTCGTTCAACGGGACACCACGGGACACCACGGGACATCGCGGGACACTTCTCGATCTCACTGTCGGTCTCATTATCGATCTCATTATCGATCTCACTCAACGGGACACCATAGGACACCACGGGACACAACGGGACACCTCGGGACGCCAAATCGATCTCACTATCGATCTCAGTATCGATCTCACTCAACGGGACACCACGGGACACCGCGGGACACCTGTCGATCTCACTATCGATCTCACTATCGATTTCACTTTTTGGGACACCGCGGGACACCACGGGACACCTCGGGGCACCACATCGATCTCACTATCGATCTCACTATCGATCTCACTCAACGGTACACCATAGGACACCGCAGGACACCTGTCGATCTCACTATCGATCTCACTATCGATTTCACTTTTGGGGACACCACGGTGGCAGCAGATCGAACTCAGTATCGATCTCATTATCGATCTCACTATCGATCTCACTCAACGGGACACCACGGGACACAACGGGACACCACGGGACGCCGCGAGCCACCGCGAGCCACCGCGAGCCAACGCCGGACGGATGGACGGACGGGGGAGAATCATTTTTCTTGACTTCGCCCTAGCAACGGCGGACACCACGGGACACCGCGGGACACCGCGAGCCACCGCCGGACGGTCGGACGGACGGGGGAGAATCATTTGTCTTGACTTCGCCCTAGCAACGGCGGACACCTCGAGACACCACGGGACACCGCGGGGCACCGCGAGCCGCCGCCAGACAGACGGACGGACGGGGGAGAATCGTTTGCCTTGACTTCGCCCTAGCAACGGCGGGTTCATTCCTTTCGCTCGCCCACGCAGCTTCGCCTCGCCCGCACGCACGACACGAACGAAACGAATCGATTTCCTGGATGGGGGTCTTCGTTCCACTGCGATCTCACCCCCCAACCTCCGACGGGGGATCGTGGCCTCGGGGAGGGACGCGATTATTGCATAGTTTATGGGGGGTCGTGGCTCGGTGGCGCTAAAATTGTATAATTTATGAGAATTTATGTTCTCGGGGATACGATCATGTATTTTTACGTGTCCCAAGTCCCCCCCTCGCGCGGACTTCAACGCATTACAGCAAGTAGATTGTGGATTTGTAATAGGACACAGCAGGCCTCCGACGAATATGCTGTGCAATCAATGTTGTGCAATCCATGTGGTACAACATATGTGGTGCAATTTATATGTTGTGCAATCTATGTTGTGCAATCTATGTTGAACAATCTATGTTGTGCAACTCACGTGGTGCAATCTAGGTGGTGCAATCTATGTGGTGCAAATTCTGTTGTGTAATCTATGTGGAACAACCTATGTCGCGGCGACGAATCGGCGATGGGACGGTGACGGCGGCAGCATAGCCGCCAGACAGCCATATCGGCCCAGACGACGGGCGGCGACGAGGCGGCGACGGGGCGGCGACGGCGGCAACATGCCCGCCAGACCGCCACACCTGCCCAGACGTCGGGCGGCGACGAGGCGGCGACGGGGCGGCGACGGCGGCAACATGTCCGCCAGACCGCCACACCAGCTCAGTTCCTTAGGGGAAACAGTAAGAACCCGTAAATGCAAGCCACGGTCAGCGGGAGGCCTTCCAGGCAAAAAGGCACGGGGAAGGGGAAAACAGGGAGAGGTCGGTAGCAACCCTGGGTCCCTGAGGTGGGCCCCTTCGTGAGCTGCGTGCTGTCCAGGGGGTGCTTGCTGGGGCGGTGCGGCGTCCGTCGTGAGCTACGGGCCGCGTTTTCAAGGTTTGGCGAGTGATTCGCCCCCAGAGCCCCCTCTGCACTTTGAAGCCAGGCAGTTGTTCGCAGGCGCCAGGCAGACGTCAGAGTTGAACTCCAACGGGCCCGATCCCGATCGCGATCCTCCTCCTCGTCCTCCTACTCTTCCTCTTCGTCTTCCTCCTCCTCCTCTTCCTCCCCCTCGTCTTCCTCTTCCTCCCTCTCCTACATGTGGTAGTGGTGGTGGAACATCGGCCCATCATCCTTCTCTCCCCGCTGTCTCTGTGCACAGCTCGCTCTTCACTCAACCTGGCTGCCGTTCCGACCGTGGCGCGATGGTTCCCGCCGCCGCAGCATATCATAACTGTTTAGGCTGTCTGAGTGCGGAGCGTTCGCGGCCGAATTTGTGGAACGACGCCGTCCGTCAAGGTTGTGTTGCGTGTGAGTGTGCGTTCGCGGCTCGAGTGCGAGCTGTCACGTGGTTTCTACATTAGGTCGGGCTTCGTGGTGTGGGGTGGTGTGGGATTGGGGTGGGGTGGGGGGCAATGTGAAGGCATGGTTTTGAAATAGAGGAAACCGCGAGCTCGGGGCTGGCTGGTGGGAAGGGCGAATTGATGGAGCACGTGGTCATTTTTGTAAAAACCTTACTGTGTTTATCACGAGGTCGGCTTGTTGGGGTTGGGAGGGGGGGGGGTCAGGCGGAGGGTAGCGATCTCGCTGTACTCAGAGAAGTAAGTTGTCGGGGATCGGGTCCTGGATGTGGGGCAGGTGGGGTGACCGGGCGGGGCTAGCACACGGATAAGTCCGTTCCGGAGCGTTCTGGAACGCTCTCAGAAGGCCGCGGCGCCCGATACATCCAGAGCCGCCAGATCTCAAAGATCCCCGATTCATCTGTTTGATTTTGTCTTTGTCAAGGCTTCGTCTTAGGTCGGATGGGGTGCGACGGAGGTGGAAAAGGCGGTCGGGCAGACGGAGGTCAGCCCCTTGGCCCGAGGTGACTCTGCGATGCAGGAGGCAAAGCGGACCATGTTCAAGACCGCGGACGCCGACGCCACGGCTGCTCGGATGGGACGCGGGAAGGACGACACGCTGCAGAATATATGCGCGAGGTTGCCGCCATCCTGCCGGACCGGCCTCCGTCTTTGCCGTCATCCCTTCTTTCTCTCGAACAGCTTGCCTGCAGGGGTTCTGGCTAGGATTTTTCTCAGAACCTACTGGGTGCGTCGCCAAGTGTCTCCCATTGTATCCCATTGTCTGCCCGCATCCCGATATCTGTCCCTATCTCTATCCCAATCAATATTCCTCTTCATCTCTTTAATTTACACAATATGAGTACTGCTCTCCTCTCTCCCCTGATGACGTCCGGAAGATGTTGCCCCCCTCCGCATATTGTTTTTTACGCACACGATTTCTGGGAGATGTTTTTTTTTTTTTTTTTTTTTTGTTTTTTGTTTTTTCCCAACCATCCTGTGGTGTTGGGTCCTCGTTTTGAAGAGACAGCGCCCCGCGTTCACTCCTCCTCCCGCTGCCCCCTCCCTCCTGCCATCATCATCATCATCATCATCATCATCATCATCATCATCATCATCATCATCATCATCATCATCATGTGGCTGCGCTCCCATGCGCCCACCGCACCCATTTCGGCACACCCCTCACACGTTTCGTGGCCCCATAGGGAGCTCCAGCGAAGGCCCCAGTGGCTGCGCTCCCATGCGCCCACCGCGCCCATTTCGGCACACCCCTCACACGTTTCGTGGCCCCATAGGGAGCTCCAGCGAAGGCCCCAGTGGCTGCGCTCCCATGCGCCCGCCGCGCAGATTTCGGCACACCCCTCACACGTTTCGTGGCCCCATAGGGAGCTCCAGCGAAGGCCCCAGTGGCTGCGCTCCCATGCGCCCACCGCACCCATTTCGGCACACCCCTCACACGTTTCGTGGCCCCATAGGGAGCTCCAGCGAAGGCCCCAGTGGCTGCGCTCCCATGCGCCCACCGCGCCCATTTCGGCACACCCCTCACACGTTTCGTGGCCCCATAGGGAGCTCCAGCGAAGGCCCCAGTGGCTGCGCTCCCATGCGCCCACCGCACCCATTTCGGCACACCCCTCACACGTTTCGTGGCCCCATAGGGAGCTCCAGCGAAGGCCCCAGTGGCTGCGCTCCCATGCGCCCACCGCGCAGATTTCGGCACACCCCTCACACGTTTCGTGGCCCCATAGGGAGCTCCACGAAGGCCCCAGTGGCTGCGCTCCCATGCGCCCACCGCACCCATTTCTGCACACCCCTCACACGTTTCGTGGCCCCATAGGGAGCTCCAGCGAAGGCCCCAGTGGCTGCGCTCCCATGCGCCCACCGCACAGATTTCGGCACACCCCTCACACGTTTCGTGGCCCCATAGGGAGCTCCACCGAAGGCCCCAGTGGCTGCGCTCCCATGCGCCCACCGCACCCATTTCGGCACACCCCTCATACGTTTCGTGGCCCCATAGGGAGCTCCAGCGAAGGCCCCAGTGGCTGCGCTCCCATGCGCCCGCCGCGCCCATTTCGGCACACCCCTCATATGTTTCGTGGCCCCAGAGGGAGCTCCAGCGAAGGCCCCAGTGGCTGCGCTCCCATGCGCCCGCCGCACCCATTTCGGCACACCCCTCACACGTTTCGTGGCCACCGCACAGATTTCCGCACACCCCTACAGCGCCATCGTAGAAGACACTCACAATTGCGGTACTCGCAACTGCATCTGGTTGGGTCCTTCGCCCGGATTTTTTACCTAACAGCGAAGACTGATCGGTTTCTAGTGGGCTAAAAACAGCTCACAGATCACTCCACAGGGGGGTCCGGGCAGGTGTTGGGAGTTGCCGGGCGGGTTGAGTCCACTTCGTTTTTCACCAACAGTCACACACTTCGTGCTCTT